>PVJO010023245.1:0-26465 GCA_004026905.1 Hystrix cristata | reverse complement strand
TTCTCCCTAACTACCAGGGTTATGTTCCAAGACTGCTTAGCAAGAAAGTAAAAATAATAATAAATAAAACAGAGCATGTCTTAATGACTTTTCTCTTTGCTAAGACAAAATACCCAACACCCAAAGTTAAAGGTTTATTTCACCTCACAGTTCATAGTGGATTCAGTCCATAATCAGCTGGCTCCAAGGCAGGGTGGCACGGCAGAGGGGCATCACAGAGGAGAAACAGTCTATGGCAGGGCAAGCAGAAAGCAGCAAGTAGTAAAGCAGCAGTCTGCCTTTCCCTTTATTCCCACCCGGGCTACCAGCCTTTTGGGTGGTGCCACCCAGACCAATGCTAATGCCAAGCAGTGGACTAATTTGGTACCACACACCCTTAATCCCAGTATCACATGCCCTAGATTGAGCCACTCTGAAAAGTCCCACCTATGAGCGCATGAAGCTCTGGTGGGACATCCAGATACAACCTATAACAAGCCAGTTATGGCCAATTCCCATATCACTAAAGATTGTTAGTGATAAATCCTAAGGCACTTCCTGAGAGAATAGTTTCTCCTCATATGAGGGATTTGTTATTGGCACAGATTTGCAAGATGTAGGGGAGAAATGGTGTGGATCCCGCCTTGTGGTAGTCAGCTTTCAGCTGCTGTGACAAAATGCCTAAGAAAATCAACTTAAAGGGGGAAAGGTTTGTTTCAGTTTCATGGTTTGCTGGCCCCATTGCTTCCAGGCCTGTGGGTAGGTAGAACATCATGGTGGGGAAGCGTGTAGGAGGGCAAAACTGCAGTGTTCTACACTGCGGCTTGGAGGGGGAGAGAGAGACAGAGACAGACAAAATAGCTGGAGACAAAGTCTTTAGCACATGAGCCTCTGGGTCACATTTCAGACCCTCTCCCCCGAAACACAGCAAAACAAAAACTGCCTTTGCAGGAAATTTTTGGTTAGAGGCTTTAGAAAGGGCTGTGGATGTCTGGATCCACAAAAGAATGAAATGGGAAATCTTTTCTCTCCGATGTGACATTTGGAGCTAACACTCTGGCAATTGTGCATGACCAAAATAAAATACTGTCCTAGGTTTCATCAGTAATTTGAAAAAGCCAAAAGGAAAGGACACCAGAAAGAATGAGGAAAGAAACAACCTCCACAACTCTGCATTAGACTCTTTATGTCATGGCCTTATTAATACGGAGTTATGAGACGTGTCTCAAGAAGGAGCAAGTAATGATGTTTTCTTACCATTTCTAGTGATTCCTTTAAAGAAGGAAGAAGGAAGGAGAAAAGAATTTACGGCGAGTCATACCTTTTTGGTACAAGAGGGAAAAAACCTTACTACTTGTGTATCTTCATAGATGTATATTTAAAAATAGTGGCCCAATACCTGCAGAAATGACATGGAAGTCAAGAAAATGGGAAACGTGGATGCTTCCCGGCAACTGTGAGGCACTTTCATTAGAGGTATATTAGTTCAGGGGCTCAGGGAGCTGAGGTGACCCTGAAGTAACAGTGCTGTCACAGCACTGGAAACCATAGTGCTGTAATGCTCTGATGATGCGGAAGTAATCACGTGATGCTGATGAAGGCTGTACGTGAGATGTTGGATATCAGCATCTTTACAGGAGGAAGATTCTTATTATTCCTTATTATTGTATTGGTACAAAATAAGCACTCAAGTGATTTTTAAATCAACCTTTATACTTTCTATATAGTGAAGCTCAGTTTTAGGTCTTGCACAATTCTATGAATTTGTACCCATACCTCGATTCTTATAATCACCCTCATGGAAAAGAAACAGAACAATTTTAATACCCCAAACGACACCTCCAAACTCTCCCTGTGTCTTCAGACCCTCCTTCCCTCCAATCCCAGGCAAACGTTTATCTGAGAAGAGAGGTTCTTTTGTTTTTGCCTTTCCCAAAAGGTCACATAAATGGAAATACAGTATATAGTATGTACTCATTTGAAACTGGGTTCTTACCCTTAACATAATACATAATTTTATTTTTTTTATGAATACCAGATAAGAGAGCAGGAAAGACTTTGTGACAGCAGAATATACACAGATTACATCTTCACGTCCTCCAAGAAATGAAGAAGTAAACAAGGCACTGTCCAAACCCTCATATGTAACAAGAGCTTCATTTATTTAAAGTGTGTGTATCGTAATTTGCCTTTTCTATTTTGGGCATGTTCAAATATTCATCCTCTAAAGGCATGATGGAGGTGAACTCACCTCCCCACAGGCTTTCCTTAACCTCTGCATATAGAAATATAATTATTTGCTTTTTAATTAAATTTTTTGTTAGTTAGGCACTGAGCTTAGTCGATTGGTAGTAAGATAATCCTTCGCAGCACATTTTCTTGTTCCCTGGAAAACTGCTGACCTTCCTGACTGTCCTAAACTTATTCAGCATGGGCCCTGCTGCACAGCACAATTTTGCATACCACAAAACAAAGTTGGAAATCTACATGGAATGAGAAAAAGCATGCCTAGTATCTTACTGCCCAAGGGATATTTCTAGCTTCCACTATAAGGAATCAATTTTCTTGGCTGACGAGTCCTGCTCCTTTGTGTGCGGGAAATCTTTATTTAGGTAGAGAATTGATATGGTGCTTTGGAATTCCCATTGAGATTAGCATATTAGCAGATAGTGAGATCAATACATGCTGAGTAAATAAAAGCAGCAGCCTCCATTTCCAGTTATCTTTCATACACACACACATCCTGCACACTCATATGTGTCACGTAGGGGTTGGGGAAAAGTGATTTGCGATTTTAGATAGGAAGGCTGGGGAACAGTGTACATTGCAAATTGGTTTGCTGTTGTGTTTTTAATGGATGCTTCCATAAGGATGACGATGTGCTGTGGGAGTTGTAAGATGGGCCACGGAGCCTAAGTAATAACTGTGTAAAGACTCGCTTGATGTAGGCAAATGGCTAATATCAAGCCATTTGAATTGATCAAGTTTCCCAGAGGGCTCAATTCTATACTGCCTAAGGTTTTCTTTAAAACGTGTTACAATTGCAAATGGATTTTTTTTCAGTTTTAATTTCCCCTTTGAGGTTGACCATGTCCTCTATTTGCTGGTACAAACTTCGTGTTTAAGATTATGAAAAACTTGTTTTCAAGAAGCAAAGTAGTCCAAAAAGCAGGCGCAGCCCTGAGAGCTATTTATATCACCACTGTGCTGAGCATACTAGAAAGCTCTTCACTGGTTGATCTTTTACCCTGGAGAAAGATAAAGTACTGTATAAAAGACTAAAAAACCAAATCGATCGTCATCTGTAACTCACTGGACAAATAAAGTTAACCTTATGCCTTCTGTCTGGGTAATTCTCTCTTGAAGGGGGAATACAGTATTAGGATGAAAAATCTGTTTTGAATTGCAGAGTTTTAGCTATCATCAAACAGCAGGAAGTGCCTCCTCCTTCGGCTCACATTCCTCCCTGCGCGCTTTCTTATCACCATTGCTCTGATGCAGCTGTCTGTCTCCCAGGGGTTGCATAGGACTTCTGTGATAGACACAAAGGACCTCAAATAAATGTTACGTATTGAGAGTTGTAATTTTCCATTGTTTCTAGAGCTAAAAAGTAATATACTTTGGCTTCAGAAATGAAAGTTTGGTCTAAGGAACAATATAGGAGAATCCAACACACTTGTAACTAAAGGCTAAGAAGGATAGTGTAGTGTGGTGGACTTATTATTGTGGTCAAATTGAGTAGGAACATCCATCTGAACTGAGTTGGTGTGATTCTGAACGTAGAGGATCCACCTAAGGACTGTTGCTGACACAACATAAAGGAGAAAGGAAGGGGCTGGCTGTTTCCCAGGAAAAGCTCTGTTGCAGCTGGTTCTCCCAAAGGGAACGCGACTATTCTCATCACAGAAGGAGCTCAGGCCTTGCTGTCGTCGAGGATGGCTGCTGTTTGCTTTGGGGAGCTCTGGTCTTCATCTCTGCTGTGAGCATTGCATCCTGGCTCCAATATAGATTTCCTCAGCTTTTTAGTGCAGACATAGACATACACGGGACATTGCCGTGGGCTCCCAGCCCTTGATTGGATCTTTTGGGTCTCCAGTGCATAAGTAGATGTTCTGCACTCTTCCTGCATTTGGCTTGTATTTGTGGATGTTCTAGTTTGTAAATGTCCTGTATTAAATCTGCTCTCTTGCAAACCATTGACTCTAGAAAGTTAACGAATACATGTAGTTTGATAAAGGACAGAGAAATAACTGAAGTAATACTTGAAAATTTTTCAAAATTTTATGAAGCCTGAAAACCCCAATTTAAGAAACTCAACAAAAGAAAACAAGAACAAACATCCAGAAATATGCACTGTACACATCTAGGCCCACAGCAAGGCATAGTCAAACTTCTGAAAATCAATTACAAGCTAAGAATGACTGCACACTGATCAGAAACTATACAAATCAAAGGTGATTAAAAAAAGATGTCAATACAGAATTTTATAACCAGCAAAATTACTCTTCAGAAATTAACCTCCCCCTGACATTGTTTATTAAGAGACAAAAAATGAAGAAAATCAGTTCCCCATAGATCTGCATTTCAAGAAATATTGAAGAAAGTCTTCAGGTAGGACAAAAATGATATGAACTCAAACACAAACTCATACAAAAGGAAGTAAAGAATATGAACTAGTAAAGGCATGGGAAAGCAACAGGTTTCTTTCAATTAAAAGATATCATTTAAAAAAATAAGATTCCATTATATGCTGTGTATAAAGAAGTCACTTTAATTATAAAGACATACAGTAAAAGTAAAAAGATGGAAAATATACACCATGAGAACACCATGTGTAAGAAAGCTAGCACAACTACAACAATATTGAACAAAGTAGACCTCAGATGGAAGACTGTCATGGATAAAATGGATCATTTCATAATGATAAAGGGGAAAACTCACTAGAATTTAAAGCATTACTACATACGAATGAGCCCAATAACACAACTTCAAAATGTATGAAGAAAAAATTGACAGAGCTGAATACCACTATCAGTTAGCTGATATTTATAGAGCATTCCACCCAAGAACAATACAGTGAACATTCTTTTCAGCTATACAGGAAAGAGTCACCAAAATTAACCATATTCTGGGCCATAAAATGCATTTTAAAAAATGGAAAAAGACTAAATATTGCAAATCACATTCTCTGACCATAGAAGAATTAAGTTAGAAATAAGAGAAAGCTATCCAGAAAATGCCTAAATAATTGGAAATTAAGCAACAAACTTATGAATAATCCATGTGTCAAAGAAGCAGCCATGGGGCAATTACAAATTGTTAAGAATTTAGTAAAAATAAAAATCAAACATACTGAAATCTGTGGACTCTGCTCAAGTAGTGATTAGAGAGAAACTTATAGTGTTAAATAGTGTAGTAAAGAAGTATCAAATCAGTGATCTAAGTTTCTATCTTAAAAGCCAAAAAAAGGAAAGAAATTAAAGCCAACGTAAGTAGAAGAAAATAATGAGGATAAGAGCAGGAATAAATGAAATAAAAATGTTTCACACAACTGAGAAATGTTTGTAAAGAAACAAATACTCATTCCATGAAAAAAAAATAAATTGATAAAATGTTTACCAGAATAACCAAGAAAAAATAAATTAGATGTAAATTTACCAATATTAGGAGTTAATGAGGAAGTAGTTCTATAGTTCTTACAGATATTTAAAAGAAAAAGGGAAATTTTTGAAAGTATGAAAATAATTTAAAAAATTTAAATGGACAAATTTCTCAAAAGATATTATCATCACTGAGTTAAGAAAAAGTAAAAAATAGTGCTATATCTATTACTGAAATTAAATTCATAACTAAAAACTTTCCTACAAAGAAAACTGCAGCCTCAAAGTGTTTCATTATTGAATTCAAACAAATCATGTCAATCTTACCTAAACTCTTCCAGATAATAGAAGAGAGAGAATATTTTTTCCAATTTATTTTATGAAGTCAGCATAACTCTGACCCCAAAACTAAGACAAGAGGAAAAAACTGAAGATAATCCATGTAATGATAAATTATGAGTCTTTTATGAACAGATAAATAGTAAGTAACAAAACTTAGTAAATAAAATCTAGGTCTGTGTGTTTGTGTGGCAATTATGAGGAAGTATCGCTTAGACTGAGATTGAAAAGTTGATTAAGTATTTGAAAAATCTATGTAATTTACCACAGTAATAAAGAGAATACCATATGGCCATGTCCCAAAGACACACAACAAGCACTTGACAGAATTCAGCACGCTTTCATTATTTAAAAAAAAAAATTCTCATTAAACTAGGAAGAGAAAGAACTGGCTGATTAAGGTTAGTTATTAAAGTCCTATCACTAACACCATAGTTAATGGTGAAAGGCTCAATGCTTTTCTCGTAGGATCAGAAATAAGGTAAGGATATTCCCTCTCATAATTTCAGTTTCACATTGCACTGTGGGTTCCAGCCAATGCACAAAGATAAGGAAAAATAATAAAAGAAATACAGATGGGAAAGGAATAATTAAAATGGATTTTGTTCATAGATGACCTGATAAATACATAGAAATTCTTAGAGAATATTAAAAGCTGGTAGAACAAATAAGAGTTTACCAAGTTGATAGGATACATGCAAGATCAATATATAAAATTTACTTCTATCTGTAATGTAATAATAATGACAACTGGATATTAAAATTTTAAAATTATAAGCATCTAAAAAGTTGAAAAACTTAGAAAAATATAAAATAGGATAGATCTTTTGCAAATGGGAAAGGAACCAAGAGATATTTGGAGGATGGAGGAAGGGTATCTAAAAAAATTGAAATGTGCTGTGTACATGTGCCAGAATGAATGTGTTCATTATATACTGCAAACACGTACTAAGAAAGAAAATGTATACAATTGATAGAGTGAACATTATTAAACATTACTGAGAGGAATTAAAGACCTAACTAAATACAGAGCTATACCAAATTTTTAAATTAGCAGACTCAATAATGTTCACATACCAGTTCTCCCCAAATTAACATATAAGTTTGATGCATCCTTTGAGGTACAGTTCGCTCTCACTTAGGGGGTGGTGGGGATTCCTCTGAGAAGATTCTTCCTTTCATTATGCTGAACTGAAATTGCAGCATTGAGCTCATGGTCCCTGGAGTTTATGCTGCATGTGGAATATGATTTTTTAAAATTTGTTCTCCCATTATATTTGATATTTTTGGAAGCAGGCCTGTCTTGATGGAATTTTCTTTGGTAGCAAGGGTGATGATCTCTCAAAATTAAATTTTGTTGGATTTTCTGGTTGAAAATTAATTCACCATAGAAGCTATTCAAGATAGAAAAAGGTAAGTGAACTAGCAATGTGTATTTGAGGTCAGCTACTTCAAGTTTATTGAAGTTGCTATTACACTAATTGCCAAAACATACATTTATTATTCCTTTTCATAAAACAGCTCCAATAACTGGATTATCATTTGGTAGTAGTTGAACTCATAGTGATGTAGGGCTCTAGATATTGTCATTGGAAATGAAATTGGTAACAATATCTTATTCTTTGTTGCCTTACTTTTTGGAGGGTAGTCCATAGACCTGATAAATGGACCATCCCAGGAGACACCTGTCAGAAAGGCAGAGCTTCAGTTCCCACTCTAGATTAATTCCATCAGAATCTGCATTTGAACATGATCACAAGTGAATGATTCCCAGCAACCCTCACTCCACAGCTTGGATGTTGGGCTGCCTTGAAATTTCCTCTGCCAAATCGATTACTCTGTAGCCTTTAAAGTCAGTCTCATACAAAGTGTTATAGCATGCACAAAATATAGACAAGTGTTTTGCCAGAATGTAACACAGATAATTTCTAGTCCAATTCTCAGGTCATCACTTCCATCTGAAACCTTGTAAGCACAATTTTTTCTATCTGCATTCTTATCAGATGCTGGTTTGAACCCACATGACAACTGTCCATCAAGCTCTGCTTATAGTGTTCAAGGCCTTTTCCGGCTGGATTCTCTAAACTACTCCCATAAACCAATTCCCAAGGCTTCTGAATCACACAGTCAAGTACAGTCATAGCAATAAGTGCGCTTCTCTGGTACCAATTTTTTGTATTAGTCAGCTTTCCATTCTGGGACAAAATACTTCACCTGCAGACCTTAAAGGAAGAAGAGTTTATTTTGGCTCACAATTACAGAGGTTTCAGTCAGTGGTCAGTGGCTCTGAGGGACATGCATCATGCAGAAGGGCATGGTGGCAAAAAAACGATGCTAACCTCATGGCAGTCAGAAAGCAAAGCCAGCAAAGAAGACCCTGAGAGGAGGTACCAGGGTGCAGATATAGTCCCCAGTGTCAGGCCCCCAGGATTCACCCAGACACACCAGGAATGGGCTTTACCAATGTCTTTGTTGTCTCTCAAGACAAGTTGATGATCAAAATTAATCATCACAAGCAAGCACTGAATTGTCTTTCACACAGTCTTTGAAAGCTGGCCCAATCAATATCCTTGGGAAAGCAGGGGATGGTGCGAAGTAACACAGGTACTTCTCCATGTACACCCTATAAAATACAGTAAGTTATTTTTACCATGTATTTTAAAAGAAGCAACTGAGGATGTGCGGGCTTAAGCGACTGGCATAAAGGAAGCATAGTAATTGTGCAGCAACCCTGACACTCAACATTGGTCTTTTCGTGCTCTTTCTTTTACACCCCAGTTACAGAATTACTCTTAGGCCACCACACTGACATGACGTGACACAGTCTTTGGGAATATCCACTTATCCTGGATGAATAAATTCTGTGAGTAGTTTTTCCTTCCCTCTTAGGATTTCTTCTCTCCTGCGCCTCTTTCGTGGCAGATCTTTGGACTGTTAATTGTTAATATTTAGTCTCTGTTAGTCTGAAACTAACACACTAGGTTCAGAGAAATTTCAGTAGGCCTCATGGTAAGATGCAGCTACTGATAACCTGCGTTCATGCTAATGGGACTGTCAAAGCTCAGGTGACTTCAAGCGGGGATCCCGAAGCTAGAGAATGCAGGTCTGAGTGATTAAAAAAGGTAGGCTGCATTTCAAAAATCATCCCTCTACGATCTGTTCTCTACTTCTACCTGGTGGTCATCTTTTATCTAACCAGTCTCATTTGCATTTTTAGGGACGCTCTTGACTGCTCTCTTCAGATGCATGTTTGGCAGGGAGAAGGAGGATCTGCTGGCCCTCATCATCCTTGCACAGGTGAGTTTGGACTCAATTAATCTTAACTCTCTGAGCCAGCCAAACCTGTGTAAGGTCTAAAAGACCCTCTGGTGAATTAATAATCTTGTTTGCTATTACCATGAATAACGAAATGTTCCAAAAGATGTCACAATGCGTCGGCGACATCTACCTCTGCGTGCAGTATTTGCTTTCTGTAGAGATCCAGTTACCAAAGAGAACTGGCAGCAAGAGTTACTCAGCAGCAGAGTGATGTGGAAGATCATCTGTTCCAGTCCTGGGAAACCTTCGAGGGTCTCCCAAATGTTTTCTTAATGCTTCTGTCTGGCACCGTAAATCATGGTGGAGACCTGGGTTCTGTTAGATTGAGCAGGGACTGGAAATGAAATTCTCCACCAGGCACACAATTCATAGAATTTCTTTTACTTAGACTTCTACTATCTGGCCAATCTGAGTTCTCTTTCATGATTCATCATTAACCACGGAAAGGATAAGTTCAGATGACCTTCATCTCAGAATGATTCAGTGTGTGTACCGATAAAAACATCTTATTTTTCCATTTCTTTTGACAAACTTCTGAATATTTTGACAATAGATTTCTCAATAGGACATCAAATTGTGTGAAAAAATTAATAGAACTAAAAATCACAGAACGTATACCACGTACCCTATATTTTAATATACCTTAGCACAGACTCAAAAGGAGTAATTAGCACTAAGACTTGACGCCGAATGTAGAATTTCTTCATGTCACAGTCACCATGGAGTACCAGAGAAAGCTGGCCCCTGTGCATCCAGCCACCATGCTGCTTTCATTATCCTAGCTCAAGACAGTATTGATTTTTTATAGCAGAAACTATTTTAATTGCTTGAAGCAATAGTCTTCCCAGTTGTTTTTTCTTATAATTATAGAAGAGAAATAAAATATCAATACATACCATCAGACTGCATTTAGATGAAAAGCCTTAAAATATTTTTAAGTATTAGGAAATCCAAAAGAATTCTAGTTTTTCCTTCTGTCCCTTCTTTCCCAGATTCATTTTTTAATCGAAGTATAATTTCATTGTACAATATACTATAAAATTCACACAAGCTTAAAAAAGGCATAGTTTCTCTTGAATGAGACATCCAAATTATAAATGAAGATCAAAATAAAAGGTAGGTAATAGGAAGTGGAGAGATAGATTTTTCTCAGGTGGGAAGAGGATCAAGAGACAGAAGGAGGGGAAGGGAAGGAAAGGGGATGAAAAAAGGAATTAAGATGTGTAATGTATGTGCACCAACTCCATGCAGGGAATGTAAGCATTAGGTACCGCAAAAATGTACTAATATGGGGCTCGGGATTTAGCTCAGTGGTTAGAGTGCTGGCCTAGCAAGCACAAGGCCCCGAGTTCAATCCCTGGCACCAAAAAAAAAAAAAAAAAAAGTACTAATAAAATGAATAAATAAATAAATATATTTTAAGGGTATAGTTTGGCTTTACATTTTAATAAAAGTTAAAATGTTAGAAAGTAAAACCACATAAGGGTTTTAAAAAAAATTCACAAATATGAATATGGAATGAATTGAGGAAATGATCAATATTCCTCAAAGGCATTAACTTAGAGTGATTTATAAGTGTGCCACTTCCCACTCTCAAGAATCACTTAATTACATGGTATAGAAAGAAATCTGGAATAGAGAAAAATATTATAAATTGCTCATTTTATGAAATAAAGACAACCCTAGTATCAAATAGATGAGGTGAAGATGCCATTGACTAATCTCATTTATTGATATCTTTATGAAAAATTATAAAGGGTCATAATGGAATTTGGTAGTATATAAAATAAAAATTTAGGGCCGGGGATTTAGCTCAGTGGTTAGAGTGTTTGCCTCGCAAGCATGAGGCCCTGAGTTCGATTCCCAGTACCAAAAAAAAAAAAAAAAAATTTATCATGCACACTGGGGTATTTTAGGAATACAATAGTGATTAAGTCTAAAATCAGGAAACTCACTTAAATTAGACAACAATGATGAGTAAATTAAGAAGGGAATATGTTCTTGTCAAAATAGGTCACATAAGAGTTTAAAAATAATTTTTATTTAATATAAGTCAAATTTCTTTGTAAAGTAAAAATAGAAGGAACATTCCTTAATGTGAAAAAGCATATCTATTTGAAAACAAGAATTTATTTAATGCTGAAATTCAAAATCATTCTCTTAAAAATCAGAAAAATATTAGGTGATCTTTTTCAATATTTTTACTTAATAAACATCAAGTTTCTGGTCAAAGTTATGAGATATGACATTGAATTAATAGAAAAGCATGTTAGAAAGGAAGTCTTGACTTTATTATTTTTGGGTGACATTATCATGCACTTATCATATATTATATGCAAAAGACTCAACAGAAAAATTCTACAAATTAAATTTAAACTTCAACGCAATAACAGGATATAGGACACCAAAACCTATATACCAAAAATAAGTTTAAATATAATGAAAAAAGAAGTGACACAATTGCAACACTTATTTAAACTGTCTACCAAGAACTTCCTGAAAAGTTATCAATTATGAGAATCTTCATGTTATGGTTTCTATCTAGATGTCCCCCAAAGCCTCAGGTCCTCATAGGCAGGGTTTTTGCAAGGTGTCTGGATTTACAGGGGCATCGAGGCTGACTTGCTCTTACAAGGTGGGGCCTGGTTGGAAGAGGCGGGTCACAGGAGGTATATCTCCCTTCCTGGCTCCTCCTTTGACTCTCTCTGCCATATCCCTCTGCCGGACCATCCTGCCTTGGACCCTGTCACCTGTGGACTGTAAATGTTGTAAATACTTGTAGCAACAACTGACTAAGACCCTTAGTATTCATAACACGCCCTTAAAGATGTGTTTACATTGTCCCAGTAATGAGCCCCAAGGAGGGCTGGGATGGTGGAGAGTATGCGATATCATCAGCGTGAGTGTATGAGAGGTTCGAAAGCAAATTTTTTTCATAGGGGTCACTTTGAATATCTATCGAAGCATTCCAAACTTACAATCACACTCAAGTATAGTTTGGTGAAAACTATCTAGCTGGCTTTGTATTTGAGATGTGTGGTTATTTGGTGATCTATGTTGGTTTAAGGACAGATTTAACAAGCTAGAAGAGCAGAACTGGCATGGGACCAGTGGCTGCGAGGGTTGGGTGCTATGTGCGTGGTGGTTCCTTATGCCATTCTGTCTCTTCTTGTGTATATTTGAATTCTCTATAAACAAGGTTAAACAAGACTCAAACAGTAGTTCTTAAATTCAACCAACCCACAGAGGGATTTTAGTGACCCAGTAAGCCTTTGGGTTTGCAAAATGTTGTAAGTATGAGCATGTGTACATTTTCTTCCAGGAAGGAGGTCCAAAACTAATCAGATTTCTAGCAGTCTCTTTTGCTAAAATGTTAAGAAAAATTGGAGTAAATAGTCTGTTAACCTTTAGTCAGCCCTTTCTGAGGATTATTTCTTGCAACTGATGCTTTTAGTGAAATTAGGATATAGAGATTTTAAGTCTATAATCCTTCGCAAAGACCCTGAAAATCAAAAGAGACTTGCCAAACTGTGAGGGTTTGTGTAATTATTGCTGTAAAAGAACTAGAGATAGAAGAATCTGGGATCTCATGAGAAACAGAGCTGCAAATGAAACTGTAAAGGTTGTTATAATGTGCTGTAAATTTATTAAAACATAATTGGGGCAACACATTAAATAAAACAAGTGAAAGTGACATCTTATAAATGCTAAAAGAATAATTATGAGTCTTATACAATTAATTTCCATTTACCATTTCTAACTCTGGAGAAAGTTATTCATCATGCCCCATGGAGTGCCTTTCAAACTCATTTTGCTTTGCCACTGATAATAAGTATTCTGAAAATCTCCCCACTTCTCTACCTCCCGCAGCATAGTTTGTCTGAATCTTGGCTGCAATGCTCAATCTCTTTCAAATTCATCACTAGAAACTGACTCCCACCTCCCAAGTCCACAATGTTCTAGAGACAAACAGAATGAAAAGCCACTTTAAAATGCTTCGATATCCTCTGTTAGAAAAGACCTGGAAGATTTTGTTCTCAGCTTTCAATGTATCACATATGGTCGTATTAGAAAATTTTAACTTCCCCTGCTATTCACTTTGCCTCCTTTCTTTGTGTAAGTGGTTTTTAAATTAATGGAGAAAAATCTACAAGTCCCACTATGTGGAGGTGATGATGATAGCTAACGATTACTCTGTGCTAGGCACTTTTCTATGTGCTTGGCATGTATACATCATTCCTAGGAGGCTGCATCAGAAAAATTACCCGAAACATGGAAATCAGTAAAAGAGAAAACCAAGTGTCTTCCCAAGTCATTGTTGGAGTTGGAACATTGTTTTCCATTCCCTGGACTATTTCACAACGCTATAGGACGCAGAGGTTACCTTAGAGCTTTGCGTCAAGATGCAAATTATTTCTATTGGGTAAGAGGGCTTGGAACACGCGTGAGCACGTGTGGTGTCCAGCGTTGATAATGTCAAAGGTTGTGGTTTGTAGCCCTCTTGGACATTAGCCAACTCGTTTTCTAACACAGCACTTTATCCTAACATTCATTTACTAAATTGACTATAAATACTTAGTGCTCTTTGAACCAGTTTAAACATCCTACTGTTCTCTCATTAATTAATAAGTTAAGTAAAGCCTTTGACACATGTTCTTTTTTTAACCTTTGAAAGTAATTTTTCACACTACGTATATTACATTATAACTTCTTGATGGCTGCATACTGTTCTGTTTTATGAACTGCAAGCAACTCAACTTATTTCCTCATCATGGGATGTTCATATTGCTTTCAATGTTTTTTAAAAGAAAAAATTATATGTTAAATATTTTATGACTAAACATTTGCATTTAATTTTAACTGCAAATACAGAGTTTCTGAGTCAGAACTTTTCACACTTTAAAATCTTTATGTACACATCGTTCAGTTGCCCTCCAGAGTTTGTGCCAGTTTATATTTCAGCAGAATATTCACTTTCATTTCTCAGATTCCCCCCTTTTCCTGATTATTCCCACTAAGAGGGACTCAAACACGTAATAAAAATGAGGAATTGATGAAAAACGTAACTAAAATTTTGAGAAGCGAGACTTTACAGTTAGGGATACTCTGCTACATTACATTTTAAGGGTCAGTTATATGACTTGAGAATCAACTGAGTAGGGTTGGCAATATTTAAATTGTTAGGAGGCGGGGCATGGTAGGTGGTGCACACCTGTAATCCCAGCACTCTGTGGGGCTGAGGCAGGAGTATCACAAGTTCAAACCCAGTCTAGGCAATTTAGCGAGACCCTGTCTCAAAATAAAAAATAAAAAACAGGCTGGAGATGTTGCTCAGTGTGGAAGCCCTGGATTCAGTCCTCAGTGCACATGCACTCAAAAGAAAAAAACTATTAGGAAAAATATTCCTGGATGGCTACTTATTCTGCTTTCTGTAAAGACAGGGCAGTAGGTTGTTTGTAGACAAAACAAAAGTCTCTTTCTTTCTTTTTCTCCCCCATAGAAGAAAAACTGGAGTTCCTCAAAACATAAATGGTAAATTACAGCTGCAAAGCTTTATGTCGTAAAGCACAACAACACTAACTTCAGTTTGGAAAATACTCACAATATGTACTATAAATACCTAAGGCTTTGCACAAATAATTCAGAGAACATCTAATTTTAAGCAATGACTCCCTTTATATTCTATGTTTGTATAAAAAGTTAAAACTTGTTTCATGAAGTTAAATAAAAAATTTTAAAAAAAAAACCTGAGTCAATTTTGAAAGCCTTTTAGTAAACGTATGTTTGGAAAAGCCTATCACTTGGCTATTTCCTTTCTTATTCATACAGAACTGAATTCTATTTTCAAGGCACTAAAAACTTGTGATTTTTAAAGTTAACTGAAAACAACAGCCATAATAGTGCTGCTACTACTATGAGTCTTACAGGCTTTCAATGCTTTGTGAATATTTGTTTTAATAGTTGATGAGGGACATCAACAAGTCCTGATGAAGGGTGGGTAGCTGGACACTGATTTACAGCTCTGAGAACTAAGGGGAGGGGGGATTGAAAGGGGAAAAACAGATACAGGCAGGGGACCTACCGCTTCCGGAAACAGGCGAGTGTTTACCTTCACCGTGTGAAAACCTGGAACAACCTGAAGGTACGATGTGTACCTGTACCAATTCCCCAAGATCACTGTAATTGTTTTATACCATAAAAATATAAAAAATAGAGTTTCTAATGCAATGAAAGCATTGAAAACTTGTCTTGAGCACCTCACAGCTTCTCATTTAGTCCCAGAGTGATCTCGAGTTGGGAGGGAAATACACATATAAGCTGATGTGAACTCATGAATATGCATAAACTCATATATGAACAAATGCACTCGGAGGAATGAAAAAGAAGATTCTAGTGGTAAATTAGGCACCGTTGGCACATCTCTGGATTCAGAGAAAGAAAAGGATGAGCAAGTTAATTGCTAAAGGATCCAGAGAACACGGTATCAAACCTGTATTTGCCAAGAAACATGCTCATAGTGCCATTCCAGGAACTGTGTGCTATTCTTTCATGTTTACACAGTTTCCACTAAAAGCACTTAGTTCTTCCCAGTCCTTACACATGTTCCAGGTTTTCACAGCCATTAAGGTGAACAACAACAAAAGGCCTGCCAAAGTCGTCAGCTCAAGAGCTCAAATATCCAGATATGGAGTGATGTTTACCAGAAATTTATTCTAATGAGCCAGACCGCTTTGGCACAGTTAGGATGTCCCTAAAGAAGCTTTCTTTGAAATGAATTTCTTCAAGAATATCCTCTTTGGCAGAAGTGCTAGAGTTCAGGCAAAAGTGTGATACTGAAGATTTATTCATTATTGAAGTATTTTAAGCAAAGGGCCGACTCTGGTCAGAAATTAAAAACTGATTCAGGAGCATGCTGGGGATGTAGCTCTAAGGTAGACCAGTTGCCTAGCAAGGGTAGGCCTGTGCTCAATCCCCAGTACTGAAAAAAAAAAAAAAATAGTGTCCAGATCCAGGTTTAAATGTCAAAGAGAATTAGAAGGATTGTGCTCTCTGACTCCTCTAGAACTAAAATAGAATCTGGAAGCACACAAATGTAGTTTTAATGTCATGGGCCAATATGCAAACATGCTTTAAGCTTTAAAAATTCGTAATTTCCCAACAACTCTAATCGCAAGTCCTCTGCCTACCTGAATTCCTCTGAAAGCCACGATTTCCTCTGACTTTGCCATCTCATCTCCTTGAGGACGTTGCTTGTCCTTGGTTTAGTGTTCACCGAAATCTGCCCCATGCGCCTCTCTTTGCTGCTCCCTTTGACCAGCCAGTGTGCGAGCCCAGCACCTGGGAACAGTCTCAGACGAGACAGGCCCGGAGCCCAGAGATCCTGCAGGCGACAGTGGGGGTCCCCCAGCTGTTGCGGGTTCAGCGCCCACTGGAGCACAGCTGGACAGTTGCAGGGCAGAGACCGGGCAGCCCAGGCTTTCTCTGAGTGCAATTCATGTCGTTTCGCAACCTGAGGGAGTCGTTTGTTTTAGGGCTGGGTCCGAGAGGGATTTGCCTCCGTGAGAGCGTGAGAGGAGGAAAAAGCCTCTATAAAAGTGGAAGTGAGTTTTCTCTCATGTTTCTGAGTATATTTTCGTCCAGATCCAACGTCAGATTTCACTTTAGTTCTAGACAGTTTCTTTTTTTTTTTTTTTCTTAATTGCCTTATGCTACACTTCCTTTCTGGTCAAATGGAAAACAAACATGAAGGATGAAAAGCGGAAGCTCAAGGGTCCTTTTCACATCACAGTAGGGGCAAGGACAGTGGGAGTCTTGTCAAGAGTCCTTGTGCGTCTCAGGAAAGCCTCAGAGAGTGAGTGTGAGTGAGGACACGGAGCAGCATGCGGCCTGGGTAGCTCGGATGGGGGACAGACTACAGCCTCCAGGCCCACCTGGATGCCTTCTCTCCCATCCTTTAAGATCTGAAGCGATACCCAGAAGAAAATGCCTAAAATGGGTTCTCCTGAGCGGAAGATCTTAATCTGAGGACATTTAGAGAGCTTTGTAGAAAGCCATAGTATTAAAGAGGTCAGAGACCCGTCATTTCCAAATTATGCTACTTCAGCTATTGCAAGTTGCATTTCTGAAATACCACAGCACACGTTAGGCATGACTTTCTGAATAGAAGTTCACTGTCGTTTGAAAAGCTCTTAACCAAAACTAATTTGATTTTTCTACATGTTCCCTGTGTTATTCTCATTTCTCAGAAACCAATTTTGGAGGTAAACAGTCATCTGTCAAATTCACTCGATTTAGCAAATGTAATATAATTGTATAATTCTTCACTATTTCCCAATTACTCTTCTGCTTCTGTGTCAGATTGCTGGAGGAACACATTTATTCATGACATTAACTTGTTGATCTAAATCCCAGGCAACTTAGTTTCCAAATAAATTGACATTTATAATCTCTTAATGTGATATTACAAATTTAAGGGAAATATTTATCATGGGAATAAGTATTTTAAGCACATGGATTTATTTCCTTTCTTCTTATTACTTCTTAGGCTATTTTATTCCAGTAGTTCTCAGACTACTGCATAAAGAGTTAGGGAAACCCTTTGCAAATTTAAGTATTTTCTATGATAATTTCTAATCCTAGTCAGAAATATCAGGTGATGAAATGTATAGATTTCAGATTTTATTTGTCATTAATGTGATTATGAAGACCAACTGGCATATTTTATGGCAACTCAATGCAGACACTAATAAAGTTAGTTTTTGAAAGTGGGTATTATTAGCTTAGACTCATAAGGCATGAAAAATAGCTGCTGAAATTGTTTGGCAGATCATACAGCCGAGTAAAAGTAACAATGTAATAGTTCTGTGTCTCAAGAGTTAAAATAAGCTCTTGTATCATTCTCTCCATCCTTTTAACATGTTATGGGGTGGATATTCTAGATGAGCGAACTGAGATCGAGAGGTTAAAATTTTATCTAATTCACACAGCTGGTAAGAGGCAGAGCTAAGGTTTGGACCCAGGTTTTTGGTGCCAAAACCTGTGTTTCCAGAACGTCCCCTTGGCCAGAATTACAATAATAAACATAAACATAGTCATACTTTTCCGTATAATTTGCTAAATTTCATTCATTTGTTCCCCAAACTTTCTGATTTCCTAATTTAAAATTCTGTCCGTGAAGTCTAGCAAGAAATAGGCTTATAGATTATGCAAGTACTCAAATTGATGTCTGTAACTTTTTAAAGAAGTTCACACATTTTTAGTAAGTCTAAATTCTAATTTGTAGTTATGAAAACATGATCAGAAACAAATTCCACTTGCATCTATGAACTGTCTATTTTACTCTAATTCTTAGGGCTTCTGGGTAGAATATACCTCATCTTATGGCTGACTTCTTCAAGGTAATTCTGTGCAAAGCGTCAGGAATTTTTATGTTTTCGAAGTCAATTCAGTTCAAAGACCCTCTGTCCTTGATCGCCCATTCACCAAACGATGCTTCCAACTGCTCATGGAAACATGTTCTCCAGGTGACAGGACTCCTGGATTCATTGTCAATGAAAACTGGTGGTGATGTCAGGAATACTCTGTTCTTTTCACCTCACTGTGTCATCCCATCCTGGGCAGGTATGTCTCTCCTTTGCTATTAAAAAAAAGTTGTGCCATTAATTTCTTTGATTTACTAGTAGCCATTTGGACTGTGAATGACTTCATTTACAGCAAATCGAGGCTCTAATTTGTTATGGGGAAAGTATCAGATTCTGGATGTGTATGTTTTTATTCCTAATTTTGTCCAGAAATAGAATTTCATTCTTATTTTCGAAAGAGGAAAATCAACTTGGGAGATTTTCAGTACTTAACACACTCACTATTGTAGTTTCTTTGGCTATTTTGATGTCCCGTGAATTTGTACATATTTACTTTTGCTTTTGAGACCCCCACCAAGACCCTTTGTTCCCTGCAATTGTATTGACTTCTACAATACACTGAAGAAATTAAAAAATAATACTTTGGCCTTTTATTTTATATTATTATCTAGCAATGAAGTATATTTAAGAGAAAACCTAATATAGCAAGGTCAAGCTCCAGGGTAGTCTATAAGAACAGAGTTTCATTTCCGTGCACCTCCCTCAAGGTCAGTTCGGCCTACATTGTTTTCACCATAAAGCAGCTGACTTCATATATCTGTCACTATGGCGACAGTGGGACAGCAGTAGCTAGAAAAGCTCCTAGTACCTTCCCAAACTTGTCTGCCGGGTGCTCACTTCAGCAGCACATATACAAAGTTGTCTGTCGGAAGATGTGGCTGGCGTGAAAGCAACAGCACGATGGTTGGTAAAGCCGGAAGCCAGTGAGCCCAGCCGGGACACACTGTGTGTTCTCCAAATGAGGGGCCAGTGCCTCTGCCAAGCGGCCCCCGAGGAGGAGTGTCCTGGTGCCCGGCCTTGCACCACTTCTAGGGTCTGATTCCTTGAGCAGTCACGGCAGTAACAACAAACATTGGTAGGAAGGACCAAGAGAAGGACGGAAAGAGGGATGGAGGGATGCAAACTGGCACAAGTAGCAATGTTAGGACATCAAATGATCTAAACTGAAGCATCCTTGGGAGAAGGAAGACGAGGTGGGAATCGCATAAATTCACAAGCAGGAAAGAAGAAGGGACACGAGGGCTTGCTACCTGTTTGATGGCAGTTCACAGAGTCTGTGTGACTAACAAGGGTCAAAGCATTAGCTTTGCACACAGTAACGTCCATGCACCTCCAGCTGTGTGGGATTCTTTGAGCACCAATAAAGATACAGAGAGTTGCAATGTAAATTGCTGAGGTGGGTTATTGTGATGATTGTGTATATGTGGGAAAACAAGGCAGTCAAGGGTATGTGAGAATCCAGAAAAAATAGGATGAAGCATTTCATCACAGTTACGAGGGTCTCTGTGATTATAAAAAGATGTTGAAGACATCGACTGCCCTTTAGACTCTGAGGGGTTTAATTAGTAATCCCTTAATTAAAACTCCTTGGCACTTGTTTAGAGAGGTTTCACCTGGACATGTTCAGTGATGGGCCAAAATAGATGAGAAGACAATGTTAGGTCATTCCATGTCACTCAAGGCTCCAGGACTAGTTCTGGAGCTTTTCCCCATCAGTTTTCTTATGCTTCTGAGGGGGCAAGGAGGGAGACAGAGAAGGAAGACTTGGTCTAATGCGTTGAATTAACTTCCTGGAAAGAGAGCAAAGCCAGCATTATACCTAAGGTCTAAAAAATCATTGAGAGATTTGAGGAACCTGTAAGAGCCCTCATTTAAAAGTAGCTTGCTTATAATTGCTTCAAATTTCATCTGGAATTGGCCAAGGGATGTAAGTCAGTTTCAACTTATGGACACCTCTACTCTACCGGTTGTTCTATCTGAAGTATCATTCTAGTTATTTGTTGTTGTCTGACAAGCTATCCAATACTTAGTGATGTAAAGCAACAGTAAATATGTGGGGAATTCAGGAAAGACTTAGCTGGGCAATTTTGGTTCAAGGTCTTTCAACACTTCGGTAGGAAGAGTGGTTTGGGGCAGTGGGATTTGTAGCACCTGGGGGTTAACCGCGTCTCTTTCCCTCTACACACACACACACACACACACGCACACATGCATTGTGAACGTGTATACACATAGTATGTATATATGTGTATGCATATACAGGTCTCTACAAGGCTAGTTTCACCTTCCTTACCGCGCGATGGCCTCAGGGTAGTTGAATGCTTATGTGGCAGCCAAGACTTCAAGACTGTATTTCAGCTTTAAAATTGAGCATTCCAGCTGGGAAGGTAGAAGTTGCGTCATCTTCTAAGTCTCGCTCAGTGGAGTTGCTTCTGCTGCCTTCAGTTGGTTACAAGTCTGCCCAGACTCAAAAGGAAGAGGATTAGACCACACAGACTCTGGCAAGCATGCAGCACAGGAGAGGTCTCTATGGACGTCTTTGAGGAACACAGTCTGTGCTGGGTGCCTTGTTGAGAAAGGTTTACAGGCCTGGCGATGGTTTATGGGAATGCTGTGATGCTTTAATAAATGGGCATATTCAGGAGTGAGGAGTCACAGAGCTCTTTCGCCCTGAGTTTCCCCTCCCCACACGATGTTCTTGCTTTTCTCTAGGCTTGGCAAAGGTTTGCCTGCTGATAATTCCCATATTATTTTTTTCTTTGACAGCACAAACAAAATCTGTAAAAACAATCTAAAGCAAAACAAAACCAAAACCAATGGTAACAAACAATCCTTTGTCCCCATAAAATTTAACATGACTCCTTGTGAAGGCTGAGGCAGGAGGATGGCAAGTTTGAGCCCAGCCTGGGCAATTTAACAGCTTACTGAGCCCCTGAAAAGAAAATTTAAATAAGGTTAGGGGACATAGCTCAGTGCGGAGGTCCTGGATTTAATCACCAGTGCTGGAAAAATAGCCAGTGTGATTTAGAATATAAAGCAGAGGAAGGGAATATACAAAAATATATAAAAAGGAGTTCTGGAAAAAAATAAATGTGACTGTTTCCAAAAGATGTCCTAAGAATTTTAAGTTGTAAAAACTACAAAATGCAGATATTTTAAGGGGAAGATGGTGTGTGTGTGGGGGGGTTAACTTCTTAAGCAAACAGAAAAATGCCATAAATAATACTAATTGATAGAATTTGTCTCACCCAGAAATTGAAAGCTTCAGAATGACAAAAGAAAACATTAAAAAAGTCAGAAGACAAACAATGACCCAGGCTGGAAAAAGTGTCTGCGATACACATAACAAAGGACTAAGTCCAAAGAGCTTCTGACAGATGTGAGGACAAATTTTAAACTTGAAAAGTGAGCTGAGGTGTGAATCTACTGGAATGAAACCCATTCATCTGTATAACCAATAAAATGTAAAAGAGCAGTGGGGGCTGGGGACTTACCTCAGCAGTTAGAGTGCTTGCCTTGCAAGCATAAGGCCCCGAGGATCCCCAGCTTCCAAAAAAAAAAAAAAAAAAAAAACCAGAAACAAAGAGCAGTGAGCTGAGGACATTGGTAACAGGCCACACAAACCGAAGACGTCCTTAGGGCAGAAAAAGTGACTTTCCTCACTTCTCCCAAGGTCCACAGCTTATACCCTTCTAGCACAAGATAGGTGAATTAGAGGCAAGTGTAGCAAATTTATTTAACCAAAATTTTATGTGCTGTGGCTGCTTTAGAAATGAAGACCCCAGGGCCCAGGGAAAACTGTTTTTCTGCTAAGTCTCCTGAGAGAAGTGGGCAGCTGTATAGCGACAGGATTGGACAAAAAGGGTTATGATCTAAGGGTGGTAAACTGGGAAGGGAGCTTCAGCAAGGCCTGTCAGTTCAGATTCTTCCTGTGACTGTGGGGACAGCCCTCGAGTGTGGAGCAGGACACCACAGGCAAAAGGAGGGGGTCAGAGAGTGAGTTTCTGTGACTGGCCTAGGGGAAAGGCATCATGGTTTCTGCCATGCATTAGGGGTCAGCAGGGTGCGAGATGGGGACAGAGAAGGAGGAGGCCAAGACCTTGCTTGCCTAGCTCGCCCAGCATCCTCTAGCTCAACTATGCAGCGTCCCAAGGTAAGACCATCTAAGCTCTGACAGAGCCAGTAATACTTGGACCTTATCGGTCACCTGGGAAATGCAAATTAAAACAGAAACAAACTACCATCTTCAACCTTTTTTAGGTTCCGAAATGAAAATCTTGATAGTACTGAAGAGTAGCAGAATATGCGACCCCCAGATAGGCTACTTGGGCATAAGGATTATTTTGAGCTGAAGGTAATTGAGATAAAACAAACATAAGGAAAATCCTGTCCTCTATTTGCCTAAAAATAGGATATAAATTTGTCAAGATGTCCCCCTCCGCTCTTTCCCAAGAAGGACAGTTAATCACTAGACACAACTCTAGACCTTACTGAGGCACCAGAGGACTCTACACAGTGAAATTCACTAAGTAGCCCTATTTCCTATTAGGTTCCTCTAAATAGTTCCTTCTCACAGTTTGCAGTCCTAGAAACCCAAAGTTCTTGTCTTTTGTCTTGTCATTTCTCTAAAAATTTACCCATTTGGTTGACCCATTTGATTGACTGTGCACATGTTAATACGTTTCTGCTTGTTTTACTCCTATTGATCTGTCCTTTGTTAGTGAGGCGCAGAGCCCTGCTGGATCACCTAAAATGTTTCCTCCTCTATAATATCAAGTGCTGGCCTTGATGTGGGAAACACGCACACTGTTGATGTGCATATAAACTGCCACCACCTGGCATTTTAATTACAAGTAAAAATGAATATGTCTTTAACATAACAGTTATACTTCTGAGCATTTATTTAACAGAAAAATTATTCACAAGTAAATGTATTCATTGAGGAACGTTTATTATCTCCATTTTCTTTTTTACAAAAACTAGAAAAAATGGAAGCTTTTTCAATAAGCTACTGATTGAATTTTAGCCTCTAAAATACTATATAGTTAGGTAAAATAATGAGGTATATCTATATATTAAAGATAATATAAAATAAAGATAAACACACACACACACAGCAATACCTCGGTTCCTAAACACTTTTGTTTGTGAACAAACATTTGGCAAAATTGTGTTTTTGTTTTCAAACTCTGCATTAGGTGACACATACAACTGTGGCCATCTTTCCCACACAAATACAAACATGGTCATCTTTTGCAAAATCAAGGAATGAATTGTTTGAATACTGTATTTTTTAAAGTATAGTATAAAGAAGATAAAAAAATTGTATCTATGATTAAGTAAAGGAAGAAGCACAGAAAGATCCATTTGAAATTGTTGGCATTCACAAAGTGTTGTTAGCACTCATTTGCAGTGAGATTGGAGGGAAAACTTAATTTTACTTTATCAACATTTTTATCTTTGGAATTATTTCTGCAAAGTGGATTATTTGGAGGATCAAAGACTTGCAGCACAGTCTCCCTACTCGATTCAGTTCTCTGCCCAAATTGACTAGAAAAATTCTCATTTCATGCAATTAGAGATCTTTATTGCCTTTCATTACAGAATGTTTTCTTTAAGGAGTAGACAATTTTTTTTGAGAAAGACTAATTTTCCAGAACAATTTTAAAAAATTGTAGCACCTCATTCTTTTGAAAATTGAATTTGAACAAAGTCCAAGAACAGTTTATAGTTTGACTCCTTCTGTAGAGGATGCCATTATAAATCCATCAGTACCTACAAAGCACCAAGTAAGAGCCTGTATTTCTACTCATTATGCAATTTTCGTCATCTAATTTCAACAATGGCTTAATTTTTTTGACGAAAATAACAGTATTCTTCCCACCTGCATTGTTATCTTTATTCGAACCTGGGTGGGCGTGAATTATACTCCTTCCCAAGGGAGGAGGCCAAAGGTGCCCTCTTTAATTTTACTGCCTCTTCCCATGCATACGAAGCTCCTATTAGCAATGTCCCTGGATGGTGAGTTTATTTTCTGTCCTGCAGCAAACAGAAGCAGCAACATCTCTGCATGTAATACAGGCACACATATGAACCTGTGCTTCTCCTGTGAAGACAGAGCATCCTCCAGATGAAGACGCCTACCGTGAACTTCTGTTTCTCCTGATTTCTGTGAGTCTGTCCCTGGATGCACTGCAGAACACCACACCCCTTCAGAAAGAAGAATTAACTTTATTCTCCCACTCAGAGACAGGTTTAAGGGCTGTGGAGATCCGGGCGGTGTGTCTGAGAGACAGGGTCAGGAAAACCTCATGGTGACTCTGAGAATGTTTTCTTGTTTGTTTATGGTTTTCTTCCAGTGCTGTGGGTGGAACCCAGGGCCTTGAGCATGCTACGCAAGGGCTCTACCGCTGGGCTACCTGCTCTCCGCAAGCTGAGAGTGTTTGAAAACATGAAATATGTTAAAACGTATGGGTTTCTATGCGGTGGAGAATTGTTCCAGGAGGAAGGGGTCTCAACCAAAAACAAAATCCAAGGTCTTCCCACACAGCCATATGAGCATGCAGCCCTCCTGTGACAGTTAGCAGGCAGGCCGTGGGAGGCTCGGAGATGAGGGGCACATCAAGTACTGCAGATTTTCTCTGGAGACAGACATTTTTCAGAGAGATTGGCTTTGTAAGAGCTACTTTAATTCTGTGTAATTAGGGAGTGAGATAGAGCACGGAAGCCCAAATGATGCAATCTCAGTATGCAAGACCCAGACTTTGGACAATTAGCAGAGCCTGAGAATGTGGGATGCTGGTAGTAAGCAACATTGAAGGAAGAAATGACTATTACCACAAAGACAGTCTAAAATACAGAGGAACAGGGCACAATGCAGATGCTGGACAAAGAAAGAAAATTAAGAGCAGATGAGGAAAAGGATAATTTTTCTAACCATGTTTGACTAATGATTTTACTAATTCCCAATAAGGGAGATAGAAAGCAAATAGAAAAAAGAAACCCATAACATATCCAATTTATAGTTTCAACACTGTTTTAGTCAGCTTTTGTATTGCTGAGACACAACACCAACCCCCACAATTTAAAGGAGGAGAAGTTTAATTTGGCTCATGGTTTCAGGTGATTCAATACATGATTGGCTGGCTGTAAGACAGAAACATTATGGTGGAAGGGCACTGTGAGACAAAGGTTCTTTGTTCACAGCAGCCAGAAAGCAGAGCAGGAGCACAGAACTAGCGAGGAAGGAGCAAGGGACCAGATATAGCAGACCCTGGGTTCATGTGCCATGACCCACTCAGACACACCCAGAAGTTTGCTTTATTATTCCTCTGGGCACTTATTAATCCAGTTAAACTAACATATCACAATTAATGGCCACAATCCATCCCTCGTCAACCAGACACATTTCCTTAAACCATACTTAATCTCTAAATAAGGACAATAGCACATTCATAATTCTGCCTAACATGATACAACTATGTTGCCTATAACTGAAAATGCAATCATCCCCTCCCCAAAGTCTTAACATTTCCAGTAATTTTCAAAAGTCCAAGTCAAAGTCTCTTCTGAGGCTCAAGACAGACTCTTAGTTGTGAATCTTCTCAGGGGCTCCTTGCTTGGCCTCCCAGGCCTTCCTCTAAAATCTGGATGGAAGCCTCCCTGACCCCATAACTCTTGTATTCTGCATGCTGGTAAAACCAGCATTAAGTAGATAATGCCAAGGTCTGATGTCAGCAGGAGCAGTAGCCAGGCCCATTGGACCATTGTTGCAGCAGCCTCTCAGTGCCTGGATGGCTGAGCTCAG
>PVJO010023244.1:20000-26406 GCA_004026905.1 Hystrix cristata | reverse complement strand
CTAAGCTCCACAGGGAAGGAAATGTAGAAACTCCCTAACTCCTTCTCCCCTAGCCAAGACTAACTAGTGACCTTTTTGGAACTCTTATCACAAGTGTGTCTGCTGTCAGTTAAGCCATTGGAGAAAGTTATGCCAAAAAGTGTAGTGAGAAGTGATCTTACACCTCTTGTCCCTGTCTAACCCTGGAACAGAGACAATTCAAATGCTAGGCCCTGAAGGCAGAATTAGAAATGTCCTGGATTCCTGGGGTCCCTGGCCCTGTGACTCTTAGTCAGAACCACTCTGGCTCTCAGGCGTTGGTGCTTGGACAGAAAGACAGCTTTCAGCCACTACCATCCCCACCCCTTCGCTCCCTTATTCACCTGCCAGGGGTAAGGAGGAAGGGTGAGGCGACAGGGGGCTTCCCACCAAGTTGCCAAAGGTGGCCTTTCTTGGCACCCTCCTCTTTCCTCAAAATATTCAAGACTCTGTTCCAAGCTTCATGAGGTGAAGTTAAGGTAGGAGCAAGGATAGGCAGAGGGCTTGGAGGTGACCAGTGGAGACTTTGTTACATTGCCCAGGCCCCCACACCATTCTCCCACCCCCAGAACTGTCTTCTCTATCCTAGTGGTCCACTTCATACTCCCGAGCCCCTGGAGAGCAGCAGGATCTGCCTCTCCAGTGCCCCCACCTCACTGCCCTGCCCTGAAACCCCCAAAGTCCCTCGCTTGCTGTCTGATCCTCTGCCTGCTCCATGGCCCGTAGGGTGAGAAGGCCCGTGTGTCCCCAAGGACAGCCTGGGAAGACTCTCCTAAGAACCATGGCCTTCTTTGAAGGGCTCAGGGCTGCTGTTGTGCAGAACCGTGCCAGGGGCTGGAAAGGAAGGTTCTGCAGTCAGGGAAGATGACGGGAGACCTGCAAGTGGGGAGAAGATGGGGTGACATGCTGGTCCTTTGGGCAGGGACAGTCACAGTGAGTGTTGCTTGGAGGGCTTATTAGTGGCAGCTTTCTCCAAGTTGCTGTTTCTATTCTGGAACCCAGAGCAGTGGAGAACAGTGTGTGGTGAAGGCTTACTCTGGAAGAGCCTGCTGCCCTCTCTCTCACTCTTTGTTACTCTTCATTCCTCTCTACTCCAGTGTATTGGAGAGGCAGGAAGGAAGAAGGTCCCAACATCCTCATTCCAGATTCTGGGTGTTTCCCTAAGGAACAGAGTTTCCTGCCCTCCCTCCAACCCTGCCAGCCCTGCCTTACTCTCCCAGGGTGTCTGCAGCCTGGAGTCTGAGCCGGAAGCCTGCTCTGGAGACCAGGAGAAACCTGGAGGCTTTTGAGGGAAAGAGGGTGTGTAGAAGGCAGAGGTGGCAGCATCCAGAATTCCTTGCCTCCTGGTGGACAGGAATGGGTCGAGATGCCCAGCACTGGCTTGGGCACAGCCTCCTTTCTTTCCTCTGCTTGGGAGAACTGTAGAAACCCACGCCTGTCACTTTGACGCCTGGAGCACTGTCATGCAGGGGCCCTCTCTGGAGTCCTCAAAGCTGGGACAGGAAGAAGTGGAGGAAAGCAGTGAAGGGTAGGGGAGGTGGCAGCATGTGGTGCCCATCAGCACACAAGGAGAGGGGCTAAGAAGAAGAAACTGGCCAGAGAGGAGCCCAAGGACATGCCTGCCTGAAAAAGCCGCCTCCCCGCCCTGCCCCTGCTCCCCTCTCCGTGCCAGCGAGCTCTGTGCCCAAGTGCCAGCTCTCCTGGCTGGCGATCCCATTCCCTGTGCAGGCAGCCAGCTCCCTGCCCCAGCACAGCACATGCTGGGATCTCTCACTCCTTTGCTCACGTGTCTCCATGTGTCTGTTACAGATTCCAAGGGATGCAGGGGGATGGCCCCGTGGGAAGGGGGTGGGCCCTGAGCCCCTTAGGTGCCTATTTGCTGGACTGGTGATGTAGGGAGGAGAGGCTGCTGACAACTCAGTGGAGCCTGAGGTTCTGGTGACTCATGGCAGTGGGGGTGGCTCATAAAAACCAAAGGGGCGGGGCCCCAGGCCTGCTGGAACTCTCTTAACCCCAGTTCTCCCCACTCTGAGGTCTGTGTCAGGGGAGGCCCCTGCTGTGAAATGGCCCCCACTCCATTCCCCTCCCAGGCGGGGGGCACTAGGAGTGGAGAAGCTAAGCATCCCCAGTGAGAGGCTTCCAGAGGAAGGGCTAGGAGAGGCCGGCTGCCCTTGCCCTGCTTTCTTCTTGGCCTGCATGTGGTGTGCTGGAGCAGGCCAGTCTCCTGGTTCCTTCCAGGAGAGAACACAGCTACCCCTTCCTGCCCTCACCTGCCTTCCTAGAACCCTGAGTAGCCAGCTGGTACCAACTTTTTAGAATTATATATATTTTAAAACCTCACTATCACAAGACCAGAACCTGGACAGATTCTCACCTCCTCTCAGTATTCTCCACCCTGGAACAGATGTGTGGGGCCAGAGAGGAGCAGCTGGGGGGCTCAGGCTGGCTGGCTGGACAGACGTGGGCGGACTGGGACTGGTGCAGAACCACAGGCCTTCAACAGCGCTGATGCGCCCTCACTCACAGGCCAGGTGGGCAGGGTGCGCCTCCATCCTTTCTCGATCTGAGGATGACAGGATGTGGTACTGGAGGTCACACCAGAAGGAAGAGACCAGCAGGTGGATCAGAAGAACCATTCACGCCCCTAACCATAGTCCCAGGGGCCATGTGATGGGACCCGGCCAAAGAAACAGGAGTCTTGGGCACCAGACACCCGAGAATAAACACTCCGGTCTCCACCTCAGAAGGATAAAGGGGGTCTCTGACAGAACCTGAGTTCCCACTTGCCCATTTCTGTCCTTTCTGTCATTGACAGCTCTGCCCTGCAGCTAGGGTGAGCGGCCTGCTGCCCAGCTGCCCATAATGATCCAGTGATGGCTTTGGCTGGAGAAAGACACCGTCCACACTTTATGCAGGGCCCCAGGGTTGGCCCTCTGCACTCCCCTTCTCCCTGGCAGCACAGGGAGCCCATGATAGGCCTCAGTCCTGGCTAAGCCAACACATCACCAGGCTCTGGGTGTAAAAGTGGCAACAGGCCAGTGTAGGCAGGTGTGGGAAGTTGAGCCCCCAGAGAGAGGGAAGACTCTCCTCTCTGCCTCGTGCTCCCGATCCTCCTCAGCCCCCTCGCCCTTCTCCTTTTCTTTCACCTCTCATTAGCCAACTCCTTGCCTGGCCACCTTGTCCCCTCCAGTCTGAGAGGACATGGTAAGTAGTTGTCTGCTCCCTGCATTTTTTTCTTTTTTCAGCTCTTCCCAGCTCCCAGCTGAGCGCTGCCTGCTTTTGAGTCATTCACATCAGAGAATGCCGCCAGGATCGGAACCCAGGCCCCAGACTCCGCTGCTTTCCTGATCCGGTGGATGCCCTTGGGGTGGGAAGGACCCATCTGTCCTTATCCTGGCCCACACACAGGCCCCGGCCGGGACTGACGCACGCACTGGTGTCACGGGCCTGCCTTGGAGCAGAGGGCGGCCCTAGGTGTGCGCTGGGGCCCCAGCCCGGAATGCGGGTATGCCTGTGCATGGGGTGCACTGGTTTATTAGTGTTATTTCAGCATTGTGATGCAGAGAGAGTAAGTGTAACAGCTGCTCCTTGCTTGCAGTGTTTATTGTTACCTAGAGACAACCTCCTGGCTTTTTCCCAGCTCCCCTCCCCCAGCCCAGCCCCCTCCCTGCCAACAATCCTGCTCTCCCTACACTGATGGGAAATTTATAGCTTGCCCATACCATGCCTTTAACCCTCTCCTGCCCATCGGGTGGATGGCCCAGGGAAGCCAGGGTGAGTGGTGGGCAGGCTTGGGCCCCAGCAGGGTAGAACAACATGTGGGAGGAGTGACAGCTCAGGCCCCAGTTGCCCTTCTGGTCCTCACATGAAGAGAGGAGAGGAAAGAGCTCTGGACCTGGCCTGGAGACCCAGGAAGAGCTCATGTGGACCCAGCCTTGGGATCCCAACATCCCCTGGACAAGACCTTTCCCTCCCCTGGGCATCTCTAAGCCCCCAGCTGTGTTGGCTGAACACAGGCTAGTAATGAAATGGAAGTGAGGGACCAAGTGGCAGAATCCTTAGCCCCTCCTTTCCGTCTGAGAGAAAGACAGCTATAGAGATGTCACATCAAGAGGCTCAGGCTTGGGAGATGCTGGCCAGACCTCTGCAGTCGGGCAGGTGTCAAACTCGAAGCCCACCTTAACTCCAATCTGAGATAGCACTAAGGTCCCAAGAGACTCCAGGCTCATCTGTAAGCTGGCCTTGGTCCAGGAAGGTCTGCTGGCCTTCCTGCTCCGTTTCTCCTGTGTGTCTTGGTTTGGTACCTTGGAGAAGAGCTGAGAGAGCTAGGAGACTGAAGCATTGTCATCGTGACCTCCGCAGAGCTGGGGAAGTAGAAGCCCTTCAGTCCCTCCCTGAGCTGAAACTGCTCATGGAGGAGTCATGAGGAACCAGGTCATCTGCTCCCCATCCTCACTGGAAACGAGAAAGAAAAGGGGTTGGATGTTAGCAGACAAGATGCAGAGAACTTCCTCATGGGATGGAAGATTTCAGAATGGGCTTACTTCTCTCCAGATGCCCAATTTTTGCCCGTGAGGAATTGGAGTCTGTGCCTACATGTACAAGGAGCACTGAAAGAAGACACTTCCTCTGCAAGTTGTTCCAGACAGCAGCCTCAGGGTTCTCCACACAGCATACTTCCTCACACCATCAAAATGTGCTACCTGTGGTGCCAAGGTCACAAATTAATATGGCAGAGAGCTGGGCTCCAGTGCCAGCCCTGCCACTCGCCAGCTACCTCGGTAAGTTACCGGTTCCCTGAGCCCAAGTTTCCTTATCTGCAATGTGAACAACTGCCTGTGCGTGGCATGAGAATCTGTGAGCTCTCATGTGTAAAGCACCCAAGATGGTGCCTGACAGCAGTGCCCAATACAGCAGAGCACTTAATGCCTGGAGCAGGCAGGGCTCACACGGGGCCACGTGCTCTGTGACGCCCCATGAGTGCTGGGGAGAATTTCTTTCATGTCATGGACTACAGGTGGCAGTGCCCTGGAAAGGACCCAGAGTCCCCAAGGAATCAGTTCCCCCATTCTCATTCCCCTGGCTGGGAAAGAAGCTGTTGTCCCATGCCATCACTTAGCCACTCTTTTCCTGGAAGTATCGCTCCACCCAGCATGAAGTGGTAGAGAAGTAGCTCTTAGAAGGATGGCAACAACTAGCTTTCTCTAGGCACTTTACAGTCTGCCAAGTACACTGACCTATATTAGCTCTTTTGATACCTAGAGCAATCCAGGAAAGAAACGAGAACTCCATTTACTGGGTTCCTGTGATGTACCAGGCATTGTACTGGGTGTTTATTTTATTCTTTGTTTTATTTGTCGTTGGTGTTGTTTTTGAGACAGAATTTCACTATGTAGTCCAGGCTGGCCTTGAACTCACTATGTAACCCAGGCTGCCCTCGAACTCATGGTGATCCTCCTGCCTCAGCGTCCCAAGTACTAGGATTACAGATGTGCGTCACCATGCCTGACTCTGAGTATACTTTTTAAAGTATGTTTAAAGTCTATGGAGTATTTTATCACCTACATATACTATGATTTCTAAGTCTCATCCTCTATTTTTAATCATTTAGATATTTTCACTGCTATAAATAATGTCAGTGACTATCCAAACACGTAAAACTTCCTTTTTTTTCTTCTGTATGTTCTTGTGTGGTACTGGGAATTGAACCCAGGGCCTTGCATATACCAGGGAAGCACTCTACCACCGAACTGTATTCCCAGCCCATTCTTAAATTTATTTATTTTTGAGATGAGGTCTTGCTAAGTTGCCCAAGCTGGCTTCAAATTTTGAATCTTCCTGCCTCAGCCTTATGAATAGCTGAGGCTGTAAATGCACCACCGTGCTTGGCTTCTTGCATTGATAATAGTAAATTCCAAGAAGTGGACTTACTGGGTCAACAGGTACAAATACCTACCCCCCATGGTTATGATCATTTTATTGATGTACCCTAATGAGAATAATATTTATTAATCTTCCTCTTTGGGATTCTACAATGGGAACACATGGGCAGCTCCTTCTCCCCTATACCCAGCAGAGACATTAATAATTTATCATAGCATTTTTTTTAAAAAATGAGATAATTATAGATTCACATGCTGTTGCTAAAAAATAATACAGAGATCCCTGGCACACCTTGCCCACTTTCACTGAATGGTAATGTTTTGCAAAACTATTATAATATCACAGCCCACATATTAATATTGCTACAATCCACTGGTCTTGTAAATATTTCTCGTTCCTTTGAGTTTGTGTGTCCGTGCATGTGTACATATTAAGTCCTAAACTGTTTTATTACCTGTGTAAGTTTGTATATCCACCACTACAGTCCCAGCCCCACAAAGATTCC
>PVJO010023244.1:0-15000 GCA_004026905.1 Hystrix cristata | reverse complement strand
GCACTCAAACATTTTAAGGTCGATTGCTGGGGCGAGGAAGGGGTCATGAACCCAGCCTGGCCCTGGGCTTCAGTTCCCACAGTTCCCCACCTCTGCCCACCCCACTGCTCTATTGGCAGCAGGGCTGTGACTCTTCACCCCTGGCTGGTGGGGCTGGGAGTTATAAATCCAAACCAAACACAAAGCTGTCTCAGGAGAGCCATATGGTGGCATCTCTGGCATTCTCCTCCTCACCTCCAGGACCGACCTCAGACCTCAATCCCCAGGCTGACACTACCAGCCCTGACCGAGTACCTCCCTGGCCAGCACCCTCACTGCTGTCATGCTAGCTCACAGACGCATGGTTTCACCCACCGAACCCCCCTTCTCCAAACCTCTTCCAACCCAAGCCTTCTGTGGGAGACAGATGGGGTGTCTGCGATGGAAAAGGCTCTGGGCTCTACGCCGCCTTGGGTAGGCAGCCCCTCCCGGCTCCCCACTGCTCCCTTTCCCCACCTGAGACACACAGACCCACCCCAGACACCCCTGGGAGCTGCTGAGGATGCTAGTTCTTCTCAGCTCAGCCAGAGCATCTTTCTGGAAGGTGGGTGTAAGGAGGAAGTAGTTGGGGCTATCAGGGTCCATGTGATGGGGCAGACGTGAGGAGGAGGGAGAGGAGGCCTGGCTGCTCCCTGAAGACTGACGGCTGGGACTTGGGGCCCTGAGTGAACAGGGGGGCTGAGTCCACGCGGCTCCTTTGCTCCAGAAATCTGGGATCCCCTGAGGGAGGCTCAGTTTAGGGAGGGGAGAGGGAGCTGACATTACTACGAGCCAGGCACATGGCATGGGCTCCACACCTTTTCATCCCTGACTCGTGACCAGCAAGTGAGGAGTCAGGGCCTCAGCACGGCTAGCCGCCCTCCTCCATTTCTGTGATGTCACTGCCAGTTCCTCCCACCCTCAGGCTGCTCCTGCTCTGTCTCCCTGCAAGCGCCTCCTGTACTGCTTATACTCAATTAAGTCCCCTTTCTGCACGGTACTGTGTGTCCTTCCTCCCAAGCTCCTAGCGCGGTGATTTCCCACTGACTGTGCAGTCATTTGAATGATGGTCCTTGTTTGCTCGGATGGAAAGTTCCATGAGGACAGTGACCACATCTGCCTGTGCCCAGCACAGTGCCTCCCATAAAGCAGCGTTTGGGTAGATACTTGTTGAATCGATGAATGAATAATAAAGGGACATCTCTGTGGCCTATACTCAGCTTCTTAGCCACTTTGTCACCCCAGTGCATAGCTCGAGAAACAGCACCCAGGAATCCGGCCTTCTCCCTCTCCCTGGAGAAAGCCATCAAGACGAGACCAACCCTCAATCAAGGATTCAGGACTGTTGTGCAGAGCTGAGCCCTGCCTGCCTACTCTCCAGCTTCCGCAGGGACAGAGAGTGCAGAGTCCCCAGAACCTCCCCCTGCACAGGCTCAAAACCACTCACAGGAGCTGGAAGGGAGGGGAGTTCCATCAGAGAAGAGTGCGCTGAAGAACATCCCTCTTTTCTGCCTCAGCCGAGACTGCAGAGACCATCCGCTGCCACCCCTGTCTGCATCCGTCCTCTCCCTGGGCTTCAGGAAGGAGCTGGTTAAACCCAGTAGGAGGAACAGTCAGTGCACCTGAGCAGGACAGGCTGCTTCTCCTTGAAACGCCCAGGGAGCTGAGCGCGGGGCCGCACAGGGTGACCGGAGCAGAGAGCACAGCAGGTCCTGCAGCGCCTGGACCTCCAGCACTCCTCCAGGAGTGTCGGGCCTCCAGCCAGGACTTTGGCTGACTTCTTTGCTGCCCTTGCTGTCTGACCTCAAACAACACTCCTAAGTCCAAAGGGAATTAGTTAGGTCTGGCTGGTCTCGCCTTGCTCTCCCCGGCCACGCCCCAGCCCTAACCTGCTACAAGCACACAGACAGTTATCAACCTCCCAGCCCACAGCATCTCTGCCACCCAGCTCAGTGCCGATTCCCGGTCCTCAGGGCAGCTTCTCACCCAGCCTCCTCCCCATGATGGTACCCTTCACACCCCATATTCGGTGTCATGATCTGGAGTCATACTAGAGAATGTTTCTCTCTCTGACCCCACCTGTTCTCTGGGCCCTGCTAAAGCAGGACAACTCAGGCTGCAGGCCAAGTCCTGTGTCCTCATCAAAGGCAACATCTGTCCCCTCCAAGAAGATAACCCTAGAGAGAGGGGGAAAAACAGGCACAGGGGAGAAACCTCGATCTTGCCTGGACCTTCACCCCGCATTCCACTGCAGCCGCCAGTGGGGTGTGGGCCCAGAAAGCCACAGAGGCCTACACTCCCACAGGCCCCTGCTCGGGCCTTCGCACCTCTGAGCTTACACGAGAGAGCCTCTCCTGGGCTTATCCAGCTACCTGGGCTGCTGCCGCTGCCAAACAGCCTTCTTTTATTCATGCGTTGTTTTATTGCTGGCAAATGCTGCTGCTTGCCGCTGTTGGAGGCGTTCCTGCCAAATCCATCCCAACATCTTGGCCTGGCATCAGGGCGGCATGCTAATGTGGAAATTTAAAGAGCCGCTCGGCTTTAAATCGGAATTTTAAATGAGCAGCAGTGCTCCAAGGGGACCCAGACAAAATCAAACAGTATCTGATTCACCCTTCTTCCTCCCACACTCAGAGCATCACCCCAAGTTCCTCCCACCAATCCCTTTGGTTTGGACACTAGACGGGGTGGTGGCCTGAGACACGCATGGGGGAGAAGAAGCAACCAGGACAAAGGGACCAGTGCAAGCTGGGGTTCTCTAGACCAGTGGGAGCCAGGGTCCCCAAGCAGGACCAAGCAGGGACCCAGTGCCTGCTGCCGTGGGCAGGGGAGCAGGGGTGGGAATGGTGAAACTGAGGCACTTCACTTCCCACTGTACCCAGAAACAGGAAGAGGGAAGGTGGAATTCCACGAAGACATTCGTGAATAACATATGCCTCACACAAGCTTGCCTGTGTGCACACACCAGTGCAGACGGGTTGGTTGGGTGCTAGCTGAAATGCCCATAGCATGCATCCACATAGCTCACAGGTCACCCGTGCATGAGAAGAATTAGTCCCACTCAGGGCAGTCCTGCTTCCCATTTCCAGGCTGCTGTCCTAATCCAGAACAAGTTGTCTTCTGCACATTGCTAACCTGAACTGTGCCCTGGGGTTTTCCATGGATCCTAACTTCCCAGTTCCTGAAAGCCACTTTGAGTCAGCTGTGGGAATGGAGCCCAGGACTAGGGCGGGGAGCACCTGAGGCCATGCTTTGTAACTGTCCTGGCCACACTGCGGTGACTTCTCTGGTGACTACCAGGTGACAGGCTCAGATATCTCACCTGCAAGGGGAACCAGGCACAGCCTGTGCCTTTCTGTGACCCCTTTTCCTTACTTGTCTCCAGGAGACAGGCAGCCCCTCATTATCAGAAAATATTTAGTGCCTTCTCTCCAGGAGACACCATGCTTACTTTAGCACAATATTTCACAATCGTCTTAGTTGATGACAGCCTTGAGAATCTGGACATGCTGTCCCCACTGGAATGCTTGGCAGTAACTCACACGGCGACCTTGATCTGACCCTGGGCTGCCAGGCCAAGAGATGCTCCCAGACCTTCCCCAAGATTCTTCCTCTCTCAAAGAAGTAGCCAGCCCCTCAGGGGTTAGTGTGGCTGCCAGCCAAGAGGCTTGGGGCAGGCCTGGGGCATGCAGCTGGCACCTGCCCACCAGATCCCTAAGGAGCACCATCCTCCCCCGCTCCTATGGCCCCATTCAGATGGCTTCTGAGCTACAGGGAGACAGAGCTTACTGCTCCCCATTCCCAGAGAAAACTTGGAGCTGGAACACCCATCATTTCCCTTTCCACTTCAGGATCCTCCACCCAGACTCCATACACTGAAGACTACCAGATAACTTTCCCAGGCAGGACCAAAGCTTTTAGAGTAGGGGGAGCTAGGGAAGGGGACGTGAGAAGTGCAGTATGGGCTGGAGTTCCGGAGGGAAGCTGTCGAGGTCAAGGAATAGGTGAGGAAGAAGAACTCCATGTGAATGAGATAGTATGGGGAACAGCAAGGGCAAGGGCTGAGTGACTCTGCCTCTCATCTAATTAGCAACATGCAAATCATATGCAAATAACACCCTCTTTGTTTGGAAGACCACAAGCCCTGTGCTTTTGGAAGTGGATTGCAAAGGGACCTCCAGGCAATATCTCTGAGACCCCTAGACATAGAACACCCAGGCTTAGGAGAGAGGACAGCACAGAGTGGCCATCTGTCTCTAGCTTATTCTCTGGATGAACTACTTGCTGTGGGCCTCAATTTCCCTACATATGAAATAGCAAGACCATACTCGATGGAATCTCAGTCTTCTCTCCAATGCTGATAGTTCGGGGGTCTGTGATCTGGAGCCCAGTGCCAGTGCAGGGTAGAAGGGTTAATTCTATTCTGGGGTGGAAGCCAAGGGCCACTTTCATTCTGTCATGACACCCTCCACACTGCCGTCCCAAACTTGGGCAGTTTTTGAAAGCAGTGTTTTCTCCCACCCCATGCCTTTACCCAGTTTCCTGTGTCTAGAATACCCTCCGCGCTTTAGCCCGTGGTGGCATTTAAAGCCCATCTAGATGAGCCACAATAATCTTCCCATCTCACGATTCTTAATCACATCTGCAAAGGCCTTTTTTGTAGATAAGCTAACGTTCACAGGTCCTGAGGATTCAGGCATGAACAGATCTTTTAAAACCTCAAAATAAGCAATGACATTTTAAAGTTCACCCCAGTTGTTAAGTCTACCAATGTGCCAAACATGGCCATACTTTTTTCTCATCTTATTTAAGTCTTACAATAACCCTGAAAGGTAGATATGAATGCTTCTATCCTACAGATGAGGAAACAGGCTCAGGGAGACTGAATTAACCACTCAAGATCACATGGCTGGCAAATGAAAACCAGATGAACTTGGCTCCAAAACCTGCATGCTTTTTGCCTCGCCCCAGGCCCTGGCACAGATTTCTTGCCTGAGTGGACATGCAGCAAGAGACAGGTAAGTGGACAGAGTCAAGAGGACAAGGCCCAGCCTCCAATGATACTGACTTAAGCTTTCTTTTGCCAAAGCCCTCTTATTACCCCTTTCTCTAATCCCCACCGACTCTGACCCTTTTTTCAGAAGCATGGAATCCCCCCCAGTCTGCAACCCTTGCCAACTACCGATGCCCAGAACGGTGGCACAGTGCCTAGACTTCATGCAGGAGTTAGCAGATCACAGAAGCAGGGGGACATCTGGAGGTCACCTCTTGGAGCCCTCTGCCCACATCCAGGCCCGCTCACCAGGACAGGGACAGACAGGGTCAGGTGGCCACCTCTTCCTCCAGGTACCCTTTCTCTAGTTTCTCTTCTTGTATCATTTCTATCGGGAAGTTCCCACTCAGGTCTAACCTCCTGGATACACATAATCGAAGCTGGGCAGCTGTCTAGGTCCTGTGACCTCGTCCTGGATTCTGCAAAAAGTAAAATGAGATTTTTGGCTAAGTCTTCTCACCTCTCTGGTCCTCTAATTCTTCATCTTTAAAATGGGATAGATAATGGTGATAATGAGAATACCCATCTCACAGGGCTGCTGGGGGGAGGAGGCAATAAATCACAGATCACAGTCCAGGAAAGAAGCGTCTAACCCACGACTTGGAGGGACAGGCGCTGTAGGAATATTCTGCAATAGCCCTTCAGCCCTCCAGCCCTCCAGCCAGAGCCCCTCCGTCCTGGATCGCACCGGTTCCTGCTCACCTCCGCCAGTCTGGTCTGCCTTGCGCGCTAGACTGTGAACTCTTCTTGGCAGGATCTTGTTCATTTTTTAATCACCGCCCGTTCCCCTCCCCAGCGTCTAGCCCGGGCTTGGGCGTGCAGGCTCACTATGCATTCGATAAACAAACGAGCGTGGGCGTGAATCAGACCCGCCCTGGACCCTCCTCGGTAGGACCCTTTACCCCGGGGACGGGCGGCGATGGCCGCGGTAGGGAAAGGAGGTGCTGCGGCTTTAAGATTTCTACCGGGCGTCCGGTTGCCAAGGCGGTTGCCAGGGGCTGCGCGGGGCGGTGTCCGGGCCTAGCGCGCGCGTTCCGCGCTTCCGCCGCCGCCGCCGCCGCCGGGCCGCGCGGGCTCTGCTGCTCCGAACCGTCTGGCGGACTTGGCACCGGCCCCCGCTCCTGGTGCCCCCGCGGTGCGTGGCAGGCTGCGGCTTCATTATCCTGATTGATTCCTCCTGCTCCCCGACACCGTGGGGGCCCCGGCCGAAGAGGCGGCGGAGGCCGCATCTGCGGGCCCCTTCGCGGCTCGCCCGCCCGCAACCGCCGCTCGGGCCGCGGCCCTGGTGGCCCTGGCGGCCCTCGCGCCTTGCCCAGGAGGACGTGCGGAGCTGGGTGCAGAAGGAGCGCGGGGACGGACTGACAAACTCGGAGGAGAGCGAACCTGGCAGACCGGAAAAGGTGACACCTCCGAGGAGCATCGGTCACGGGGCCAAGGCGGGGTGACACGTGCCCTGCCCCGCCTCCCGCGGGCCTCTTCAGTACAGTACCGTGCCAGGGGAGGCAGGGATGAGCCGCGGGGATCTGCGCTCGAACTGGGCCGAGCCAGAGGACCAGCCCCAGCATTAGCAGGGGTCCCGCCCCAAAGCATCGGGCAGGCCTGAACCTGGACGGCTTCCTACTTCTACCACCTGGTCTGTGACCTGAACAAGTCGTTTTACCTTTCCTAGCCTTGGTTTATTCTTCTGCATAATGGGGCTGGGAACTCCAGTTGGCCGGTGGTTCCGTGGAGTAACAGGTAACTCGTGAACGTCAGGACCTAACCTGATTTCTCTGGGCAGGAGAAGAAAGCAGAGGGGCTGCCCTCACCCCTGTGCTGTTCTCGCGGCTCCCTGGAGGTAGGGGAGTCTGCAGGTGTGTTTCAGTTCCCAGCCCAAGCTGCCTCCGGTCAAGGTACAGAGTCCCACTACTCTTGGTCTCCCTTGCAGGTTGCGGGCTTAGTATCTAAAGTCACATCTTGCTCACAGCCCCTTTCTCTGTGGAGACCTCTGCCTTCCGGCCCTGGCAGTTCCCCAGTGCCTCAGCCCTGTCCTATCTTGGGGCCAGGCCCAGGACATTTCTTCTATGGTCTTGACCCATTTGAGCAACTCCCAAGTTTAGTCCCCTTCAGCTCTGGGAAAGAGGGAGTTGGTGGAGCATTTCAGGCCATTTTCCCCCTAAACATGTGGGCAGTTTATGTTTGAGCATGATTGAGGTCACTCTTGCACTCCGTGTCCATGTCAGCCTGTTTCCTCGTCTGTGAGTTCATTCATTTATTCTTCCAAGCTGTATTTACTGGGTGACACCCTGATCAGCATGGTACCCCCAGGGGATGGGAGTGGGGGACGAGGTAGATGGGGTGGGGAGAGCAACAGGGGGCGACAGCCAGGTGCACACAGCAGCCTGTCTGGGATGAAGGTCCTTGCTGCAGGGCAGCCTCAGGTTCTAGAACCTTCTGCAATGTCACCATGTCTCCCCTCCTTTCTGAATACAGCAGTCTTGCCCTGGACTTTTCAGCCAGAGGCAAATTACTTTCCTGTGGAAGAGGTGGATCCTAGAATGTGAGTCTGGGGCTTTTCTTCATTCCCTTGGACTAGGAATACCTATTTTTACAATAATCACTCATTATTTTGTGCTCAAAAACATAGAAACATTCCCAGTTTGGGAAGAGGGTTTCCCTCTGGTAAGCAGAGTCAGCTATCTAGACCTGCCAGGCTGCCCAGGACTCTTTGCCAGTGTGGCCCTCTGTGCAGCTGCCTCAGTCTCCCCCCCAGCCACCCCGGGCTTGCTGCTCTGTCCTCAGCCCCTCAGCACCTCTTCCTATTAATGCGAGCCACGTGGGCCCCTCGCTGTGGCGTCTCCAGGCAGAAGAGGAAGCCACAGCCACCTAGTGGCTGCCAGGGAGGCTGGCAGGAAGGGGCATCTCCACCAGGCGTCTCCTGGGAAGCACTGAGCTCCCCAGAGAAGGGACATTCGGAAATAAAACTCCTGCGTGCATTGTGTGCTTCGTGTGTGTCGGGTGGGAGAGGAGATAAGAAACCTCACCAGCCCCCATCTCCTGTCTCCTCAGGGAAGCCTTTCTCAGCGGCTCTCCTCATCACCTCTCCGATTCCAGCCCCCTCTGGCTTTGCGGGACTGGAAAGTTGCCAGAAAGTCGCCTTCAGATTCAGGGTGCCGGTGGAGGGGAGGAGCCCAGGCCAAGAGTCAGAGGCCCCGCTTCTTGGCTTGTCTGCCTCGGGAACTCAGGCTTCTTGTGTGACTGTAACTGGTGGCTTAATCCAGACTGGCCTTTGCAATCATGCACCTGGGTGTTGAGAGTAAGATCTGCATGGGAGGTCCAGAGACTGCAGGTCCCCATGCCCAAGACACGCATCTCCCTCTCGGGGCCAGCTGCCGGCCATGTCCCTGCAGTGGTGACCCCTTCTTCAGGGACCCTGCCACGCTAAGGGAGACGCCACCACACCTCCTGGGAAAGGGAAGTGGGCGTTGTCCCTCTGCTCTCTCTCTTCATCTCTACCTGTTCCCTTTGCTGTCCCTTGCTCTTGAGGGACTGAGCCCAATCCATACCCAGCCAACCCGGCCTGCCCTGTAAAGTTTGCAAACAGGAAGGGTACAGGAAGTAAAAAGAACTGAGACGTGTTCTGTACATGCACCAACTCCCCATGAGGAATGTAATCATGATGTACTGCAAACATAGACTATTAATAAAAAAATTTTCAAAAATGAGGTGCCCGAAATGGAGACAGAGGGCTTTGGAATCTCCAGACAGAGGTCAGAGATGCCCAAGTCAAAGCAAGTGGCTGTTCCGTCTGGAGGGTCCTCTCCCCTGGGCTCATGGGCTGGAGACCCTTTTTTAGGAGACCTGTGGGAAGTTGGGGGATGCACAGTCCTCAGAAGAGCTGGGGCAGGCAGGGGTCCAGGGCCAGGCCTCCTGGGCTGCCCACTCGGGGAGAAGCGCTGGCAGCCTGTGCCCCTCATCCACCCTCTGGCAAGGGCCGGGGAGTGGGAGGTGAGAGCTTGGGGAGGACGTGCAGATCTGGACTCACTCGTCATCTACTGTGTGCCAGGCAATGGGCTCTGTCCGGGTTTGACCTGGGCTGTGGCGTTCAGTCCTCCCCACCCCCAGTCTCACACCAGAGCTATCCTTCTGCTCTGACAGAGAAGGAAACTGAGCCTCGGCTGTTATATAACTTGCCCAAGGTCACACAGCTTGTCAGGAACGAAGCCAGGATTCCAGCCCAGGCCCGGCGGCCTCCAGTGGGTTCTCCACACTGCCAGCAAGTCCTCCTCCTGGAAAAGCAGGTCTGGAGTTGGGGTTTCAGTCAGAGCTCATCAGGATCCCCAGAGGCCAATCTATTGTCATCTGCCCTCCTCCTCCTCACCCATCTGCCAAGCAAGTCGCAGGTGAGTCCCCTGCCATGGCCCCTGCCCCAGCCTCAGGTGCCAGCTCGGTCCTGCCTGGCTCCCGGCCTATGCCTGGTGCCCCCAAGGTGGCTCTGAGGTCACTCCACACCCCAGAGCCTGCTTCTGCACCTCCACATCTCGGAGCGTTTGGGGAAGGCAGACAGGAGAGGTCACTTGAAGGTTGGAAGTGGGGATCTGGTCATGGGCTGGGGACTGGGGGGCCGGGCTGTCTCCCACTCCGAGGAACACTTCCCCCACGACACCCCCTCACCCCCAGAGACAGCTCAAGCTTTGCTTAGTTAATGAAATACAAAAAGAGGAATCAGGGCTGGGGGGCGGCTCCAGAGCCCTGGAAAGCAAGGGAGAGAGGAAAAGTTGGGTCTCTTCCAAAGAGTTAATGTTCCACAGTATGATCGATTAGGTGTCAGATGTAATTTCAAACCAATACAAGATGAATGGCATAATTTTCCCTCTCTCATTTTAGACAGAATTAAGAATCCATTAGCTAACACAAATTTTTGGCAAGTTTAATAGGAGCTCAAATCTACATTCGGAGGAAACGCTCCCCGAAGCCTGTTTCAGGCTTTCACTTCTCGGGCCCCCTGCCTTCAGAGTCTTCCTTGCAGGACCTGGTCTGTGCCCTGCCCCGCAGCAACCCTGCTTCCTAGTCCCCAGCCCAGAGAGATGAAGTGGCTTGACCCTCCCCACTCGCACAAGGGCAGCCCCGCCTACCATTGTCTTCCCTCGTGTGGGGGAGGGGAGGGCCAGCAGAGCTCCCAAGAAAGGGACAGACCCCAGGGAGAGGCCTGAGCAGGGCCCTGGGCCATTGGAGTTCAGCTACTCTTCAGTTTCACCCCAGACAAAGCATTACCCACTGCACAAGGGGACCCAAACCCCAGGCTTTACAGGCTATGCCTGAGAGGCAGGGAGATCTGCTGTCACCCATTGCATACTGAGGAAACTGAGGCTGGGAAGGGTTGGCTGGAGTCAGCTGGGCCAAAGGGCTGTGGATCTGCTACTCACTAGCTCACTAGAGCCCTGAGGCACCAACCTCTGCCTCAGTTTCTTCATCTATAAAATGGGAAGGCTCCTCGCCGCGCGTGGTGGCACAGGCCTGTAACCCCAGCATTCAGTAGACAGAAGCAAGAGTATCACTGTGAGTTCAAGGCCAGCCTGGACTACATATTGAGACTCTGTCTCAAAAAAAAAAAAAAATTGTTTTTAAAAATACTGACAGTATTCATGACTGTGTCCAGGTAGAGGAGCCAAGTGTCTCCTCTGTGCCAGCCTTTTTCCTGACCCCCAGCATGCACACTAGGCAAACAGAGGTGTGACTGGAGCCCTGCCCCGGAAGCCAGGCAAGGCTGGAGTAGTGATTACAGCCACTTGCCCGGCCCAGGCATCCACTGGCGTCCAATGTATGAGTCCAGTTCTCTCCACACAGCAAGCCCACGTGCACGCCCAACACACAGGTTGGAAACACTGTCATCACACCCATTCTCCAGACTGGAGAGGATGCCCAGCCGGGACGCGTGGCACAGCGGGAATTCCGCTTCCGACGGCCTGGTCCCGAGGCTGCGGCTCTTAACCAGAAGGACGGTGGAGCGCGAGAGGTTTGCGTAAGGCCTTAACTGATGAGTAGGAGTTTGCCAGGCCAGCAAGGACACTCTGGCAGCAAGAACACCGAGTACAAGGTCACGGGAAGAAGTCTCAGCACCCGGGCTGGTGAGTAACACTGCTGATGAGTGTCACACTGTCCTGAGGACAGCAGAACACAAGACTGGAGGAAAGCTGGGAAGTCCTTCCTGTTGTCTGATCCTGCGGGCAAAGCTGCGGCTCTGTCTGCTGTCCGATAGCGGGGGCGGGGGCGGGTGACGGGATGTGGCTTGGCAATAGAATGTGGCCCAGCATGCGCCAGGGCCCGGGTTTGAGTCCCAGCACCACAAATAATAACAGCTACGGCCAGCCTCTCCCATTGCCACAGGCTTCTCTCGGTTCCCTACTCTTCATGGCAATAACCATGGGAAGAAGGCACTGTTGTCCCATTTTTCAGATGAGTCGCCCGAGGCTTGAACATGTTCACACAGCTTGACGGAGACAGAGCCAAGCTGCAAGCCCAGATCTGATGCCAGAGCTTGCTGTGTCCTGGTAGGCAGCAGGGAACTCAGGAAGAATTTCTGGCAGTCCATTGAGTTTCAGAAAAAGAATTCCGGCAGGCGGAGAGGTCAGGCTGAGAGGTCGGATCAGAGCAGGGTGAGACCGGAGATGGGAAGGCAGTAAGAAAGCTGTGGCTGTCGCACAGATGAAAGTTTCTGGGCGTGATGGTGCATACCTGTAATCTCACCACTCGGGAGGCTGAGGCAGGAAGATCGAGGTAAGTTCAAGGCCAGCCAGCACTGCATCAGCCAGCCTGAATCACATAGAGAGACCCTGTCTCCACATTCACAAACACACACACACACACACACACACACACACACACACACACACACACAAGTTCCTGCGAGGAGCGCTGAGCCTCTCCAACTCGCTGGAACCAGCGAGGCCGGAACTGTCAGCCCCATTTAACAGACGAGAAGGCTGAAGCCGGGAGAGCTTGGCCAGCTTCTCTGGTCACACAGCTGTGACTGGACAGGCCCAGAGTCCCACCCTTTCCTTCTACCCCCTGCCAGGAGGGAGTTGGGCCCTGCATCAGGAATTGGCTCTGCCCTGCTGACCTGGCTTAACAATCTCTGGCAGGGCCAAGTATGGTGGGGCTCACCTGCCATACCGGCATTTAGGAGGCTGAAGCAGGAGGATCAGGGTGAGTTTGAGGCCAGCCTGGACTACACAGTGAGTTCGAGGCCAGTCTGAACTACATAGTGAGACCCTGTCTCAGAAAGCAAACAGACAAATTTCCTGGGATATGTATGGACCAGTCCCCTTGTTTGAACCCAGCAACAAGACCCTGAGGGAAGTGGGCAAGGGCTGGGCAGAGAGGAGAAGGGAAGCTGGAGAGGGAGTCCTGTGAGTACCTGTCGCTGACTGCACGGGAGATGAACAGGAAGTGGTTCAGGAGGGTGTGGGCATTTGGTTCTCTTAGCCCTTCAGACGAAACCCCTCATTCCTTTGCTTGGTTTCTTCACTTTCAGGAAGCTCCTCCTACTGTCTAACTCTTATCCTTCCTAATGGGGTCACGAACAACCAGAGTTGCCAGCTTTAAGAAAGCTTTTGTAGAAGAAAAAATAAAAGCTTGTGTAGGGCATGGTGGCACATGCCTGTAATCCCAGAACTATGGGAGGCTGAGACAGGAGAATCACCAAACTTGGGTCCTGCCTGGACAGATTAGTGAGACCCTGCCTTAGAATTATAAACGAATGGATGGATGGATGGATGGACTGACAGATGGATGGATGGATGGGTGGATGGATGGATAGATGGGTGACAGGGAAGAATAAAGAAAGAAAGAATTAAGAATGGAGGCCAGCACAAAGGCTCCAGGTTCAATCCCCGCAGCACTGCCAGTGAAAAGGAAAGGGAAGTGCCCCTACTTGTCTCCCCCGGGGTGGGTCTCCCTCATCCCCAGATGGGCACCATGGTGAGGATGCTCTGTCTGCTAGTTCTGCATCACTGTGTACCCGGAAGGATGTGAGGATCACTGTTTCCCGTCCTGTCCGAGCCCCTGCCCCAGGCAGAGGGAAGGAACAGAGACGGAAGAGACTCGGGCCCACAACACAGCAGACTCAGGCTCTCTGTGTTAAAGAGGGAAGATCTCCACATTTTGGTAAAATTCTTCAGCACCATATTGCGTCAACCCAAGGTCACCTTGGTTGAGGGGGAGAACTTGGAAGCTGCATAAGAAAAGTGACTTGCGGGGTCAGGGATTTAGCTCAGTGGTAGAATGCCTGCCTAGCAAGTGCAAGGCCCTGATTTCAATCCCCAGCAACCCCCCAAAAAAGTGACTTGAGGGGAAGAACTTCTGTCTTGCAAGTGTGGTGGAGCATGCTTGTAATCCCAGCACTCGGGAGGCTGAGACAGGGGGATCACCACGAGTTCAAGGCCAGCCTGGGCTACATAGTGACTTCAAAGCCAGCCTAAACTACATAGTGGGACCCTGTTTCAAAAAAAAAAAGCCCCCCCCAAGAAAGTTCTGGAAATCGGGGGCTGGGGATTTAGCACAGTGGTAGAGTGCTTGCCTTGGAAGCACAAGGCCCTGAGTTCGATTCCCAGCACCAAAAAAAAAAAAAAGAAAGTTCTGGAAATCAACACCTCATCTTCATCCTAATTAGATGCACTTCTTTATCTGTAAAATGGGAAAAATAATACCTGCTCCTCAGAATAATCATAAAAATTAAATAACATAGCATGTCTAAAAATGTTTTGCTGAGCTGCACATTGTGGTGCATCCCTGTAACCCCAGCACTTGGGAGGCTGAGGAAGGAGGATTACAGTGACTTCAAGACCAGCCTGGGCTGCAGCGCGAAACCCTGTCTCAGGAAAAAACAAAAAAATGAAACAACAACAACAAAAAATCCCCAAAACCTGTCTGAGGCCTTCCAGGTTGTTACTGGGAATAAAAACGTACCCTGAAGGCTCTGAGTTCTGACAGAGAGGCAGGGACCTCGTCTGACTTAATATTTGAAAAGCATTCTGGTTGCCTCGGTCTGAGCGTGCGGGAGGGCGATTTGGAGTGACTGATGACAGCGGGTGTGGGTTTCTTGGGGCAGTGAAAGTGTTCAGAATTGATTGTGATGCTGGTGTGCAAGTCCATGACTATACCAAAACCCGCTGGATTGCCTACTTTAAATGGCTGAAGTATGTATCTCGATAAAACTGTTTTTCGGGCTTTTTGTTTGTGTGTTTTTGGTTTGTTTTTGTTTTTTTTTTGAGACAGAATCTTGCTCTGTAGCTCAGACTGGCCTTGAACTTGTGGTGATCCTCCTGCCTCAGCTTCCTGAGTCCTGGGGTTACAGTCACACACCACCACAGAGACTTGCAGCTGGAAGTAGCAGTGGAGAGTGATGAGAAGCACTCAGGGCATGGATTTATTTCGAATGTTAAGCAGTTGAATTCGCTGATGAATCGGGTGCAGGGTGTAAAGCAAGGATGATTCCAGGGTTAGGGACTTAGAAACCAGAATATCTGAGGAACAGGGATGCCGGAAATGGGGAGGGACTAGCTTGAGGGGACAGGCCATCAAAGGCAGCCTTGGAACTGTCCCCTTGTACTTGGGTTCTAAGACCCTGGTCTTTTTTGTTTGTTTTGGGTTTTGTTTTTTTTGTTTGTTTTTTTTTTTGGTGCTGGGGATCGAACTCAGGGCCTTGCGCTTGCAAGGCAAGCACTCTAACCACTGAGCTAAATCCCCAGCCTGTTTTGGTTTTTTGAGGTAAGGTCTCATTCTGTAGCCCAGGCTGGCCTGGAACTCATGGCGATCCTCCTGTCTCAGCCTTCTGTGTGCTGGGATTACTGGCGTACACACCTGTACCTGGTGACCCTGGCCTTTTAATTGAATTCTCCCCTGCCTATTGCACAAATTCTCTGAGCATCAGTTTCCCCAGGCTGATGGAG
>PVJO010023243.1:0-26461 GCA_004026905.1 Hystrix cristata | reverse complement strand
GTTGGTGGGAATGTAGATTGGTCCAGCCACTGCGGAAATCAGTATGGAGATTCCTCAAAAAACTACAACTAGAGGTTCCATTTGATCCAGTTATTCCTCTACTGGGCATCTTCCCAGAAGAATTAAAATCATCATACCATAGTGATATATGCACAACCACATTTATAGCAACACAATTTGTAATAGCTAAGTCTTGGAAACAACCTAAATGCCCAACAACTGATGAATGGCTAAAGAAGATATGGTTTTTCTACACAATGGAGTACTACTCTGCCATAAAAAGGATAAGCTAGAGACATTTGTAGGTAAATGGATGTACCTGGAGAACATACTATTAAGCAGAATAAATCAGACACTCATAAGTACACATCAAATTGCTTCTCTGATATGAGTAACCATAAGGGTAAATAAGGTCAGAGAAGTGTAATAGGTATTATATAAAATGACGATAATATTGAAAAGAGAGGAGAACTAGAAAGGGAGAAGGGGAAAAAGAAAGAAGTGAAAAAGGAAAGAAAGAGGAAAGAGAAAAAAATGGGAAAATATAAATAAACCTGCTGTAAATAGGGAAGGGGGGAACAGAAGGGAGGGGTGGGGAAAAGCGGGGGAAGCCAAGATACATCATGTACAGGTACAAAATAACCACGATGAATGTAAACATTATGTATACAATGTACCAATACATGTTCTTGGTAAATAAATAAATAAAAATAATAATAATTATATATGACAAACTCATACTGAGGAAAATCAGAAAGCATTTCCTGTAGATCAGGAACAAGTCAAAGGTGCTGAATCTCACTGCTCTTATTCAACATAGCATCAGAAATTTTACCCAGACCAATTAGGCAAGGGGAAAAAAAGACAGATGCATAGGGAAGGAAGAAGTCAAATTACCCCTATGTGCAGGTAATATGATTCTTTACATAGAAAAACCCAAAGATTCTACCAAAGATCATTAGAACTAAAAAATGCATTCAATAAAGTAGCAGGATACAAATTCAACATACAAAAAGCAACTTCTATTTCTGTATGCCAATAATGAATTTGTTGAGGAAAAAAAAAAGCAATCTCATTCATAATAGCCACAAAAACAAAAAATAAAACAAACTTTAGGAACAAACTTAACTAAAGCTGTGAATAAAGATACTAGAAGATAAACAAATCTTGCATATTCATGGATTGGGAGAACTAATATTGTTAAAATGTCCAAAAGAATTGTCCAGAATGCCAATGATATTCTTCACAGAACTAGAAAAAATTCTAAAATTCAGATGAAAACACAGAAGACCCTGCATGCCCAAATGATCTTGAGCAAAAAGAAAGAAGCTGAAAGCATCATAATACCTGATTTCAAGACATACTACAAAGTCATGGTAACAGAAACAGAATGGTATTAGCATAAAATAGACATGTAAACCAACAGAACAGAATAAAGGACCCAGAAATAAATCCATGCACCTTCAACCAATTGATTTCCAACAAAGGTGCCAAAAACCTACATTGGAGAAAATACTCATTTCCAAGTACAAACAGCACTTGGAAAACTGGATATCCAAAGGAAGAAGTTTGAAACTTCTCACCCCATACAAAACCCAACTCAAAATGGATCTAAGACTAAGGTCCGGAAACTCTTAACACTACTAAAGAAACACATGGGGAAAATGCTTTAAGACACTGGTAGAGGCAATGATTTACTGGACAGAACTCCAAAGGCACAGAAAGCAAAAGCAAAAAATTGGCAAATGGGATTACATCAAAGGCTTTTGCACAACAAAGGAAACAAGCAATGAACAGAAGAGACAACCTACACAATGGGAGAAAATCTTTCCTAGATTCATCTGACAAAGAGGTAATATCCAGAACATACAAATAACTTGAAAAATTAACAACAAGAAAAGGTTTAAACCAACTTAAAAGTGGGCAAGTGATCTGAATAGACACTTCTCAAAAGAAGAAATACAAATGGCCAAGAATTATATAGAAAAATATTCAATACTATTAGCCATCAGAAAAATGAAAATCAAAATGACAATGAGTGAGATTCCATCACACTCCAGTTAGAATGGCTGTTATAAAAACAACAAATGCTGATGAAGATGTGGGGGGGGGACATAGACTTCCACTTTCAGTGGAAATCTAAATTAGTGCAGCCAATAGAGAAAACAGTTCCTCCAAGAACCAAAAATAAACGTCCATATGATCCAACTATCCCACTCCTGGGTATGTATCTGAAGGAGATAAAGTTGGTATACAAAAGAGATACTTGCATACTCATGTTTATTGGGAGAATATTCTCAATAAGTAAGAAATACATTCCCACTAAAAGTGTATAAGAATTCCCTTTTCTCCATATCCTCGCCAGCATTTGTCCTACTTTTTTTTTTAATCATAGTCATTCTGACTAGAATGAGATGGAATCTCATTGTCATTTCAATTTGCAGTTTTCTGATGGTTAATGATATTGAGAATTTTTCATATATTTCTCGGTCATTTGTATTTCTTCTCTTGAGAAGTGTCTATACAGATCACTCGCCTATCTTTAACTCAAGTAACCTATATTTTATTTAATAATGATCCCAAAGCACCAGCGTAGTGATGCAAGCAATTTAGATATGCCAAAGAGCAGCCATGAAATGCTTTCCTTAACTGAAAAAGTAATAGTTTTCAATTAGGAAAGAAAAAATGCTGAGGTTGTTAAGATCTACAGTACAATCCCATCTTGGGGTTTGCTTCTTGGTAGACTCCAAATAACACAGGCTGCATTTTAGTTGGACTCTGTGAGTGGAGACCAACTTTGTGAACAAGGCACTTTGCAGGTACAGAGAAGTTTTATCATTACCCACTCTGCCCATGATAGGTATCATTACTGCCTCTTGGCAGGAGTTGAGGAGTGATTGAGTGGAGTGCACTAGCTATCATCTAAAACACTAGAAATGATGGATGAGGAAAATCTTGAGACTGATTTTATCAGTTCTCTTAATCCAATCAATTTCTGCTGAAGAGACGATGTGAATACCGGCAGGGCTTCTTGCACTCTGCCAGGAGGCCTGGAATCTGGAAACCACTAAAGGACTCTGTATTTCTGTGGAATTCAGCAAAATTGAACAAAATTTAGATAATCTGGGACCTAACTAGCAAAAGTGGGCAAGCTCTTTTGTTGTGGCAGGAGATCTCCAAACTGCCCATCAGAGCAGACCAGGAGCAGCAGCACCTCCTCCTAGCTCACTACCCAATGAAGCAAGTGTCACTGGAGCCAGGACTGGGCAGTTTATTTTTAACAGTCTCACATATCTCCCTCCTGGGGGTCCTCTGTTCACATCCAGATACTTTCCCACGTGCCCTAAGATATAAATGAGTGATAGCAACATAATATGCTGTCTCTCTCAAAGGTTGAGCACTCTGAAAATATTCCAAAGGAAATGAAATTTTAATACATGAAACTTAACTGGAGAAGAGGGATACTTCCATCACCTATCACTTGTTAACAGACACCAGGTGTGCACAGGAAACAGCACTAGGTTGGCTGAAATTTTACAATCAGTTACCATTTTCAAGTATATCATTTAATGGCTAATGAGAGCCTCAAAAACTGCAGAAGGCAAGATTCTGGGTATACAGTGGTACACACCTGCAATCCCAGATACTTAGAAGGTTGAGGCAGGAGGATCAAAAGTTCCAGGCCACTTTGGAAAATTTAGTGAGAACCTGCCTCAAAAATAAAATTAAAAGGGGCTGGGGGTATAGCTCAGTGGTAGAGTACTTGCCTAAGACATGCAAGGCCCTAGTTTAATCCCCAGTGCTGTGCGAGGGGTGGGGACAGGACACAGCACAAGGTGAGCAGAGTAAGGAGTGCTCCGCATTGTACAGGGAAGAAAAGACGCTCAAAAGTGAAGGTTCACTCAAGACCACAGAATCAGGTCTTACTTTTTCTCATTTCCTTACAAGTTTGACTAAATTTAAAGAGCATTTACTCTCTCCATTTTACTATTTATTCTTCACTCTTTACTATCACTCTTTACAATTATATCTACTTCACCAACCAAGGCAAAATGGTCAGGAGATGTCAAATTGAAGATTTTTTAAAAATCATAACTAGTGTCTATATTGCATGTGGTGCTCCACCTTCATCTTCCATCAAAGATGAGAGAATCACTCCCAGCTGCTACTTCCTCCAGGCTGAAGATCACTGTGTTGCCAAAGCTATGGCCCCTTACCAGGACAACCTGCAAAATGGCCCAGGTGTGTAAAAGCTACACACTCTTGCTCTGACTTGAGACAACTCTCCAGGGTCATCTTGGGAGATTCTGAAATCCTCAGAGGGTTTAGGCCTCCACATCACAGTTTGGATTCTTCTCTCCTTTTCCAGAGGTTTGGATCCTGGAAACAATTTCTAGTTAATCTCCTGGTAATCTTTAATAGGTACTAGTAGTCTAAGAAAACAGATACTAGCTGGGCATAGTGGTACACGCCTACAATCCCAGCACTTGGGAGCCTGAGGCAGGAGGATCATCACTAATTGGAGGCCAGCCTGGGCTACATATCGAGACCTCCATCTCAAAAAAAAAAAAGCAAGCAAACAGATACTAGGATACTAGGTTGGGAGACTGGACCACCCAGCTGGCAATGAGGATACCATCACTGGTGGTAGGTGGCACAAGGTAATGGGACAAATGTTTGAACTTTTACCTGTGGTGAATTGGATTAAACACACTGGTATAAAGAAAAGCATTAGTTAGCATACTATATCAGGCATTAAAGAGAAATATGGGCAGCATAGTAACAAGAAGGACAATGAAATTGAGTGGCCATTGCTAAACACAACTGACACTGTGGAAAAAGATAATGGAAAGCAGAAAGTGATTAATCATCAATTAAAAGCTAAATGTGAAAGCCAGATGGCCTCTTTCATAGCCTGTGAAGAGATTCCCATTATCTGCCAAGGGAGAACAGAAAAGGTTCAGAATTAAGCCCAGGTCTTAATAATAAGAGCAGTTGAGTTCCAAAGATTAAACTCTCAACCATGGCTAGGGCCCTTGCTGGGGAAAGAATGGGTTCATTGTGCAGAGAATGGCAACATCTGGATTCTCGAGTACGTGAATTCCCTGCTTCTCTCTGAACCTTCTGAGCATGCAGATACAGCACACTACTTCCCAATACAGGACAGAGTTGTCTCTTTGAAGAGGATGCAGAAGTTTCTGTTCAGAAAATAACATGTGCCCACCTCAGGATTTGCCCTCATCTCCCTTCCTGGCCATGGGACTGATAATGAGATTTAAATCACAACATGATCTGCCTAAGTAATATCAAATAATAAACTCAAAGACTAAATGTTCCCTATGTTTAGGCAGCCTGGCAAGGAAATGAGAAAAGTAGGACCTAACTCTGTGGGCTAATACTACAAAGAAGCTGCAGGACCTTAGCCAGCACATACTGGCAGGAGTATGGAGAAGACACATGGGGCTGGACCCCAAGGGTGCTGGACTAAGGAAGGCAAACATAAGGTGGAAGAATGTAGAGTTTACTGCTTTCAGAGCACTCCTCTAGGATGCATGCTATAACACCCTAGCAAAGATACCAGGCAATGGGCCACATTAAGTGAAACAGACATACAAATATTGCTATGGTAGATGACAGAAAAGTGGATTAAAAGGTTAGGAGGTTGGATGTATATTATATGAGGACAGAAAGCCAACGAGAGGGCTGTACTGCATGGGAGGTCCCAGAGAACACACCACTTACCAAAGCAATAAAATACACCAGCATTACTAAAAAGTTCATGGGTGGCCAGGTCTGATTCCATAAGTTCTCTGGACTCTACCTGGAACTGGACTCACTGGCAACAATGAGGTTGAGAATGTTAGGACCTTCCTCTCAGCATCTTGCTCTGTCCCCAACCATATGAAGCCAGATGTCAATGGGTAACTGTCAGAGAGCAGATGAGTGTAACTATCACAGTGAGTAGCAAGGTTGACAGGGGAATCCAGGGCACCTTGACACACAGATTTATGGAGATAATTAATAAAACACTGGAACCACAGCAACAAATAAGTCAAAAGCCAACAATGGTATTATTCAAACTGTAAAAACAAAAGAAATCAAGGATGGATAACCAAGAGGCCAAGGGCCATTGTCCCCAATAAAATATCATGGTCCCTTGCCCAGTTTCAGAACTTAAGCCAGTGTTTAGATGCAAACAAATGCCTGAAGGAGAAGCCAGATCCCCTACATGGAAGGATCCTATAACATCATGGCAAGTATACATGGTAATGTTTACCATGTTTCCTCCACAAATGGGCCTAAAGCCATTTACTCAGGTAACCATACGTTGAGGAAAGGAGGCTACTGAAAAGGACAGTTGGGCCTAGGATCCAAGTTGACATTACAAGAGTCCAAAAATTGGACCAAAACCCCTCAGTAGATCATTTGGGACTTAAGGACTTAGGTAAAACCTGGATTCTTAGCCCAAATCCTGTTCTCAGGAAGTCAAATTGGTCTCCAGTCCACACAGTAGTCATTTTTCTGATTCTCAAATGTACAGCTGGAAGGACATACTTAGTATCTGGTAAAACCACCATGTTTGTACCTTGCTATGGGATAAAAGCTATCATAATGTCTCAAAAAAAAAAAAGTCCTGAAGTACTCTTATCTGCAAGCCCCTGTCAAAATTCAAAAAAAAATTTTTTAAACCCCAAATTACATACTCCAACATACAATGGCACATGGTAAGCCTTACCATTTCAAAAGGGTGGAATCAGAAAATATATCAAGGATCAGACCAAAGCAAAACCCAGCAGAGCAAACATTAAATCCTGTAGCTCCAGATGAACATTGTAGTACACACCTGTAATCCCAGCACTCTGGGCGGTTAAAGCAGGAGAATCACAAGTTTGAACACAGCCTGGGCAATTTAAGAGAATTAGCAAGACCCTGTCTCAAAAAAAAAAAAAAAAAAACAAACAGACCTGGGAATGTAGCTCAGCGTAAAGGCCCTGGGTTCAATCCCAGTACTGAAAGAAAAAAAAAAAAAAAAAAGCCTTGCAGCTCCAAGTCTGGCATCCAGACAACCTGGTGGCATGATGTGGACTCTGGGATGGGAGGGGTAGGGGATAAAAAAAGAAATAGGATGTGTTAAGTACATGTACCAACTCCCTATAATAAATGTAAACATTGTGTACTGCAAGCATGTGCTAATAAAAATAAATAAATAAATTTAAAGAAAAGATAAAAACAAAATGGGAAGCTTTGAGAAACCCCACTCTTACAGCCTTTCTGGTTGCAGCCCACAAGGCCTCTTTCTTGGGCTGACTCTGCTCACTGCCTGCAGTTCCTTGGTGGGTGTTCCACATTCCTGGCAACTCTAACTTCCTGAGGTCTCTATTGCAACTTTGGCCTCACTCTCCTCTGAGGATCTGGCTACAGCTCCAACCCTGCCACACATACCAGACTTCCCAGGCCTTCCTTTGAAATCTGGGTGGAAGCCTCCATTACCCCACAATTCTTGCATTCTGCATGCCTGCAAAACCAGTATCACATGGATGATGCCAAGTTCTGCTGCCAGCTGCAGCAATAGAAGGGTCCACTTGGAATACAGCTGCAGTGGCCTCTGAGCACCTGGATACTGGAGCACAGTGATACAAATACAGGGTAAACAACTTCCGAGACTGCTCTGCAGGAACAAGGACCCCCAAAGCTCTCTTCTCAGAAGAGTCTTCCAAACAAGTTTACTTTTACACTTTATACTCCACCTGCAAAGAATGGGATCTGGGCAATACCTGAGATTTAGTTTCTTTTTGCCAGGCCTAGTGGCACATGCCTATAATCCCAGCACTCAGGAGGCTGAGGCAGGAGGACCATCGTGAGTTTGAGGCCAACCTGGACTACATAGTGAGTTCAAGGTTAGCCAGAACTACATAGCGAGACCCCTGTCTCAAAAAAAAAAAAAAGTTTCATTTAATAGTGCCAATCTCTTCAGCAACTACACCTTCCTAAGACCCAACTATACATGTACTTCTTTTCTGGCCAAACTGCGAGTTTTTCAACTATTTCCATTCTTCTTTTGCTCTTGTTCTTTACTATAAATATGCATGAAAGAAGCGAGCAGTAGCCATGCCACTGTCTGAATGCTGTGCTGCCTTGAAATTTCCTCCACCAGACTAGTGATGGAGAACCTTTTAGAGCTTTCAATGATAACAAACAGCCAGCTGTGGCACATATACCCTATGTTTGCCATCACTGAACTAGTCTATCTTCTTTAAAATCAAGCTTACACAAAGTTTCAGAAGATAGACAAAATGTAGACAAATTCTTTGCCAAAATATAATGAGAAAGACCTCTAGTTCTATTCCCAATAGAGTCCTCATTTCCATCTGAAACTCAGCAGGACAGTCTATTTTTCACACTCCTATCTGCATTCTCATCTTCTAAACTCCAACTACAGTTGCCTACTAAGCACCACTTACCACATCCTAGAGCTTCTCTTGCTTGCATCTCCAGACCGTTCTGAACCCCTTCTGCATACCAATTCCAAAGGCTTCTGAACCACATCATCAGGTATAGTCATATCAATGACCCCACTTCTTTGTGTCAACTTTCTGTTAGCTTTCCATTACTGTAACAAAATACCTGAGAAAATCAACTTAAAAAGGAAGGATTTATTTGGGCTCCTTTAGATACTGGTAAACAAAGCCATCTGAAAACAGCCCCTTTTAGCAACACTTCTATTTCTAGATCAGAGAAAACTAGATCAAACTCTGAGTAATGCCCCTTTCACACATCATAATCTTGGTCTGAAGGGAATAAGGTCATTAGTCATCTTCTAGTAAGCAGGATTAGCCAGTCATCTTTTATTAAGCAGAGTCTTTAAAAATACAAATGAATCCATATGTAAATAGAGTAGTACTGATCACACTAAAGATACTATTACTGATAAACAGATAAACACATGGTGTCCCTGAAATTATTGGGAGGCAGAAAAGGAAGAAAACCAAGGAAGAAAGTGAACATGAAGTAAGCTGCCCCCAGACTCTTTTGATAAAGAAAATATTCTTCCTTTTCCAATGGATAGTCAGTTTTCCATCAATGGGAACCTGTTATGCATAAACCTCTGAATCTGACTGATCAGTTTTCAGCTATTTAACATCAAGAGAAAACCCAAGAAAATGAGACCTCTAAAAACAAATTTAAGCAAGTAAATATGAAGCTTTTAAACCCATTCTAAAGGGCTCTTCCTCAAGCTGTAAGGCCTGGGATGTGAGCTGCACAGAACCCAAAGATTCTCCCAGGAGTCTTGTTTACCAGAGTGCATCCTCCAGTCTTTGAGTAAATTCCCTCCACATACAAAAAACACTATTACATATAAAAGAAGAAGATATAAAATCTTCACAGTCCCTCTACATCCACAAAAGTTTGGAGCCAGAGAATCCTTTTGATGATATAAAGTATGCTGGTTCTCATGAGCCAATAAAAGTAAAAACCAGGTTGGTCCATGGAGGACGTGAACTTGCATCAGTTCTTCAGTTAAATTCCTGCGGAATTGCTAAAACAAAGTCTAACAACACTAAGATACAGAAAGAAAAATGAATGCTAGCTTGGAAGATATGTTTATTCAGGCAACACATGAAGAATACAAATCCTGTTTGGCAGATAGTTCCCCCCTGGTAGTAGATGAATTGGAGAAATTATCTGCTGCCATAAAGAAACCAAATATACATGATGAGAAAGATAATAAAGTCAAGCAGAAAGCATCTGTGGAGCGATAGTTTAAAGATGATGAGAGAGAGATTAGCTTACAAAATTTTCTTCATATTGAGGTAGTTCATAAAAAAGAAAAAACAAGAAAATTCTTTGGACACACGTGTAAAGAATGTGAAATTCATTGTGCCCATAAGCAGAAGAAAGAGTAAAGAAGGCAGCTTCCTGATCCTGACACTGATTTCACTATATTCCACCCAACACAGCAGAGAATTTCGGGAAAGTTGGTTTTCCTTCCATTCAGACTTGTATGGAAAGAGGTTACATTAAAGAAGCTCTTGATTTTTGCCCTTGCCCAAAAAGACAGCAGCTTTACAACCAAGGTTTTTTCCAAAAGACAAGGAGCAAAAGATATAGAGGCTGGAGCAAAAACAGAATAGAGGGCAGATTTTCCTTTGCAGTTATTTATAGTTAAAGTTGGTATTAAACATCAATTTTTTTGATCTTCTGTAAATGACTTATAAAGCACCTTTCTATTGAAAGTGTTTTTAAACGGCATTTACCTACCACACAAATGACTATTTTAAATATGGATGTGTTTATACTTTCTTGCTTTTGCACCTTTAAAACAATAAGATACTTTGATTCTGTACTCTAATTTAAGAGTTGTTTGTTTACTTCTTTTTGGAAATTACAATTTTGAAAATAAAAATAACATTGTACATGACATGACAAAAAGACAGACTAAATGTTGCTAGGGCAATCAGTTGTCTATATGGAAACAAAAACAAACAGGATTACTACCTCACATGATGTATAAAAATCAATTCAATAGATTAAAAATTTAAGGCTGGAAAAGGCAGACTTAAATTTTTAGAAGAGCTCATCTTTATAAGTTGGAGGTAGGGAAAGTCTTGAAGAAGAGGGAAAAAGTACTAATATTTTTAAATGTCTGAAATTGTTCACTACATTAAAATTAAAAATGTCTATTCATTAATATATCATGAAGTAAGTAAAAAGGCAAGCCATAAATTGAGAGAATGTATTTACAACCCATCTGAGGAAGAAAGGATTTGTATCCAGAATACATATATAATAATAATAAGACCATCCAAAAGTCTTTACAAAGAACTACAGGGAGACACAGTTGGGGTTTTTGAGTCCTGCCAATTTAGAGGGATCCGAATGGGTTTGTCAGAGACGTGAGTTTTCCACAACTCTATGCTAACAAAGCATAAAGTATTTCTACATAAATTCAAGTGATAAAACAGTAACTGAACTGCCTACTAGAACAAAAATCATCACTCTTCAGATGAAGATAACAAAATCTAGGGTCTCTACAATGTATCAGCAACATTTCTCAGTACATAATTTGACTATTAGACATGCTTAAAAAAAAAGAAAAGAAAGAAAGAAAAGAAACAGCAACTGATCCCAAAATCACTTTAACACATAACTTTAAGTAGCTATAAGTATGTTCAAGGACTTGAAGGAGGATATTTTCTTACTGAGTGAACAGGTAGGGAATCTCATCAGTGAGACAAAAGTTTTAAGAGATCTGAGTGGAGGCAGGCATGGTGGTAAACACCTATAATCCCAGCTACACAAATGACTGAGGCAGAAGGATTGCAAGTTCAAAACCAGTCTGGCAATTTAGTAAGACCATCTCTCAAAATTTAAAAAGTTTAAAAAGAGCTGGGAAGGTAGCTCAGTGGTAAAGCACCCCTGTATTCAATTCCCAGGACTACAAAAAAAAGAAAGAAAGAAAGAAAGAAAGAAAGAAAGAAAGAAAGAAAGAAAGAAAGAAAAAGAAAAAACCCACACATCAGGTAGAAATTGTAAAATTAAAAGGAACAGTAATTAAAACGAAAAAATTCACTAGATGGGCTTGATAAAAGTAGAAAGGGTTAGCAAATAAAGATACGTCCCTTTCACAATTGCACACACACAAAATAAAATACTTAGGAATCTATCTAATAAAGGAAGAAAAGATCTTTACATTGAAAACTATAGCACTCTAAAAAAGGAAATTGAAAAGGATATCAAAAAATGGAAAGACATCCCATGCTCCTGGGTAGGAAGAACCAACATAGTGAAAATGGCTATACTTTCTAAACTACTATACAGATTCAATGCAATTCCAATCAAGATACCACTAACATACTTCAAAGAATTAGAAAGGACAAACATGAATTTCATCTGGAACCAGAAGAGACCAAGAATAGCAAAAACAATCCTAAGCAACAGGGGAAAAGCAGGGGTATCACAGTCCCCAACCTAAAACTATACTATAAAGCTACAGTACTAAGGACAGCATGGTACTGGCAAAAAGACAGACCTGAGGATCAGTGGAATAGATTGGAGGATACAGAAACAACCCCAAACACACTCAAATACCTCATCTTTGACAAAGGAGCCAAACACCCTCACTGGAAGAAGGATAGCCTATTTAACAAATGGTGCTGGAAAAATTGGCTTACCACATGTCGAAAATTAAAACTAGATATATGTCTCTCACCATGGACTAAACTCAAATCAAAGTGGATCAAAAATCTAAACATTAAAACAGAAACACTAAATTTACTGGAGAATAGAACAGGAAGAACCCTCAAAGACATAGGGGTAGGAAAAAAATTTATGAACAGAACCCAGACTTCATGGGAAACAATACAAAGAATCAGTGCTTGGGACCACATGCTATTAAAAAGCTTTTGCACAGCAAAAGAAATCATGAACAGAGCAGGGCAAAAACCCACAGACTGGGAAAAAATTTTTGCTAGCTATCCATCAGACAAAGGTCTAACATCTAGAATATACAAAAACTCAAAAAAATTAAACCTCTCAAATTTAAAGACCCAATCCAAAAATGGGCAACTGAAATGAATAAACATTTCTCAGATGAAGAAATAAAAATGGCAAATAAATATATGAAAAAATGTTCAACATCACTGGTCATCCAAGAGATGCAAATCAAAACAATGTTAAGATTTTACCTTACTCCAGAAAGAACTGCGTATATGGAAAAATCAACCAATAACAAATGCTGGAGGGGCTGCGGGGAAAAAGGAACCCTCCTCCACTGTTGGTGGGAATGTAGACTGGTCCAGCCACTGTGGAAATCAATATGGAGATTCCTCAAAAAACTACAACTGGAGGTTCCATTTGACCCAGCTATTCCCCTACTGGGGATCTTCCCAGAAGAATTTAAATCGTCATACCACAAGGATGTATGCACCACCATGTTCATAGCAACACAATTTGTAATAGCTAAGTCGTGGAAACAACCTAAATGCACAACAACCAATGAATGGCTAAAGAAAATGTGGTTTTTCTACACAATGGAGTACTACACAGCCATAAAAAAGGATAAACTAGAGTCATTCATATGTAAATGGATGTTCCTTGAGAACATACTTTTAAGTGAAATAAATCAGACACTCATGAGTACACATTGAATTGTCTCTCCAATATGAGAAACCATAACTGTAAATAAGGACAAAGAGGTGTAATAGATATTATATAAAAGGAAGATAATATACAAAGGAGAGGCGTACTAGAAAGAAAGAAGGGGAAAAGCAGAAAGGCAACAAAGGAAAGAAAAGGGAAAGGGAAAATATGGAAAATTATGAATAAACCTGCTGTAAATAGGGAAGGAGGGAACAGAGGGGAGGGGTGGGGAAGAGGGGGGAAAACCAAGATGCATCATGTACAGGTACAAAATAAATGTGATGAATGTAACCATTATATGTAAAATGTACCAATACATGTTCTTGGTTTAAAATAAAATAAACAAATAAATAAAGATACGTCAGTACAAATTATCCAATCTTAAAATCAGAAAGAATAAAAGTCATTTAAAATGAACTGAACTGCGGAAATTTGTATCACTACCAAATGGTCTCACATACATATAAAGGAAGTACATCCCACAGGAAAATGAAAGTGGAACAGTACATTATTTGAGGGAAGAATGACCAAACATTTTCCAAATCTAAAAGTAAAAACTGACTTACAGATAGGGTAAATAAAGATGAAAACCACACTGAAGCACATCACTGGTACATGTTTAAAGATAAAAAGAAAAGTCAGGCCCAGCACATCTGTAATCCCAGCTACTCGGGAGGCTGAGGCAGGAAGATCATGAGTTCAAGGCCAGTCTGAGAAATGGTGAGACCCTGCCTCAAAATAAAAAGGAATAAGGACATACCTCAGTGGTAGGGTGCAGTACATAGGGGAAACAATGATATGAATAACAACTGACTTCTAATTTTAAACAATGGGGTGACATATTTAAAGAGCTGAAGAGGGGAAAAACCTAATAACCCATAATTCCATGTGAAACAAAATTATCCTTTCTAAACTAGGTAAAAGATGACATTTTGAGTTAAACAAAAGTGGAAATAAGCTGGTGCCTGTAGACCTGCTTCACAAGAACTACTGAAGGCCATTCCTTCAGGACGAAGGAAAATAATACCAAATGGAAACCTGCAACTACAGAGGAAAAAGCACCAGACACAGTAAACAACAAGAAGTGTATCTGAAATGATAAATAGGAGAGTAAAATTTTTAAATTTTTTTCCATCTTATTATTCCTTTAAATGACAACTATTTAAAGAAAATAATATTGTAATATAGACCTTATAATTATATATACATAAGATGATGTTTATAATACATAAATAAATAAAAGATATGTCAACAATAATACAAAGGATGGTAGCCAGTTTAATGGAATGATGCCATGTAACATTATCACCTTTAGAAAGTGAGACGTATCAAGTGTAATATTGACGCATGAGGCAACACAATGGTATCTATAAACAAGCTTTGATGGGTTAAGAATGTATATTATCAGCCCTAAAACAACCACTAAATAAATAATACAAAGTATGACTAAAAAAGGCAACCAAATGAACAACAGACAGGAAAAGACAGGATTGGTACACAACCAGCAGACACAAATTTGAAATACTGGGTGCGAAAAACTTGCCATGTTGGTTTGGCATTTTTAAGAACATTTTGACTTTTTTCTTGGGAACAGGTTTCACAGAAGAAACACCCGTAAATAAATATAGCAAGTGGGCTAAAGAAATGTAATGCTACATAGTATACCATTTAAAAATTCCCTAGGTATTGGCAAAAAACTAGAAACAACCAAAGTTTCCAACAACAGGAGAATGGTTAAAAAATACTGTGGAACAATCACACAGAGTACTATGAAACAGTGAGAAGAGACAAACTACAGCTATAGACAGTATAATATCATTTGATATTTGATATTCTATACAACTAAGTAAAAAATGAAACTGAAAAACATCCCATATGATGTAATCTATTGAAAGTTCACTGCATTGAACACTGGTATACAAATATCTCTTTAAGTCTCTGCTCTCATTTCTTTTGTATATACAGTGGATAAGATTCCTAGTGAATGCCTTAAAACATTGGATAGTACTGAGCCAGTACATACTATTTTTTCCCACATGTGCATGTACATACATAAGTTTTAATTTATAAATTAGGCACGGCATAAGAATAAGAACAAGTAACACTAAAATAAAACAATTATAACCACACAGTGAAAATGTGAATGTGATTCTCAAAATATTTTGTTTTATTATACTCACTCTTCTTGTGATGATATGAGATGATACACTGTTTATCTGATAGGGTAAAGTTAGGTGAATGATGTAAGTACTGTGACACAGTCTTAGGCTACTTTTAAAGTTACTTGCTCACAAGCACTATGATAACATTACAGTCCAATCCATTATTAATCTCTTAACTAGATGTATGACTTGTAAACATTTTTTATGACTCAGTGGGCTGTATTTTTAACTTTCTTGATAGTGCTCTTTGACCTTTAATGGATCAAAGGTTTTATTTTGAGGAAGTCCAAAATATCCATTTTTTTTCTTTTGTCACAGTACTTTTGGTCTCATATTTAATAAACTACTGCCAAACTCATGGTAATGAACACCAAAAATCTTCCCCTATATTTTCTTCTAAGAATTTTACAGTTTCAGCATTTTCTTTAAGGTTATTTTGCCTAAGCTGGCCTCCAAATCCTGGGTTCAAGGAAGCTTCTTCCTCGACCTCTCAAGAAGCTTGAACTACAGGAGTGGGGCACAATGCCTAGCTAGTTTTAGCTCTAATTTATATCTTCAATCCATTTTTAATCATTCTTTATATTTTCTGTTAACACATTCCATTCTCTAGTATAAGAATATCCAGTTATACTAGCATCAGCATCAGTTTTTGCTTCATTTGTTTTGAAGCTACATGGTTTCCTGCATTCACATTTAGAATTGCTGTGTATCCTTGGGTGTTAAGTCTTTTATCAGAATGTGATATCCCTCTTCGTCCCCAGTAATTTTCTTTCTGAAGGTTAAATTATCAGCTACTAATATGGCTACTCTGCCAAGAGATGAAGGGAGGGAAAGAGTAAAGGGGAAAGGGATGAAAACATGTACCAATAAAAATAAAAATTTATTTTAAAAATGATAGCTACTCTGGATTTTTGTTGTTGTTAATCCGGTGTGACGAATCATTTTCTATTCTGTTACTTTTAACCTATCTATGCTTTTATATTTGAAGTGGTTTCTTATACACAGAATATAGCTAGGTCATTTTTTTAAACACTCTCTCAATCTCTACCTTTTAACTGGTGTACTTGGATGATTTACATTTAAAATAATTATTGAGACTCAGGGTGGGCCGCGCAGTCGGACCGGCTGCTGAGACGAAAGCTTCTCTGGGGCAGTCTCTGCATATCATGGGGAGATAGACGCTGCTGCCTTTGATTGGCCTTGGTCCTCACAGGTCCAAAAAGAAACAGGACCTCGATAAGCTCTATGAGCTGAAGTCCAAAGTGCAGCAGATTATGAACCAGTTTGGTCCCTCAGCACTAATCAACCTCTCCAATTTTTCATCCATAAAACCGGAACCAGCCAGCACCCCTCCACAGGGCTCCATGGCCAATAGCACTACAGTGGTAAAGATACCAGGCACTCCTGGGACAGGAGGTCATCTCAGCCCTGAAAACAATCAGGTATTGACCAAGAAGAAGTTACAGGACTTAGTAAGAGAAGTGGATCCTAATGAACAGTTGGATGAAGATGTGGGGGAGATGCTGCTGCAGATTGCTGACGACTTTATCGAGAGCGTGGTGACAGCAGCCTGCCAGCTCGCTCGGCATCGCAAGTCCAGCACCCTGGAGGTGAAAGACGTCCAGCTCCACCTAGAGCGCCAGTGGAACATGTGGATCCCAGGATTCGGCTCCGAAGAAATCCAGCCCTACAAAAAAGCTTGCACCACAGAAGCGCATAAACAGAGAATGGCATTGATCCGGAAAACAACCAAGAAATAACACACAGAAAGGTCAGGGTATGGACCTGTCCAATGTATTTGGAGATACTTGAGCTGAGACCTCAGCCATCTCATCCTTGGAATTTTTTTTTAAATGCTTTACAGAGAAGCATATATTTTTTATTAACACTGCAGCAATATCTATAATGACTGAGAGGATCTGCCAAAAGAATAAAACCTCCTACCCTCCCCCAAAAAATAAGTAAAATAAAATAAAATAATTATTGATATCTTAGAGTTTAAATTTGCTTCTTTCTAAATTGTTTTCTCTTTGTTGCCTGTTTCTTATTCTTTTTTCTTTTTCTTTTTCTTTTTAATTTGGTGGTACTGAGGACTAAATCAGAGCCTCATGCACACTAGGCCTTCTGCTTCTTTCCTCTTCCTTTCTGTGAGTCACTTGAACAGTTTTAGGTTCCACTGTGTTTGTTTATAATGTTTTTAGTACATTACTTTGCATAGACTTTTTTTTATTGGTTGGGCTCAGGATTACTATAAACACATCTATACATGTATACTCAATAATTTAGCACAGTCTACATGTTGACATTTTCAAGTCAACTGTGAGGTATAAAAACTTAGAACTGGGGGTGTGGCTAAACTGCAGCATGCTTACTTAGTATGCATAAGCCCCTGGGTTAAATCTCCAACCCCACAAAAAAGAGAAAAGAAGGAAAGATGGGATGGAAGAAGGGAGGGAGGGAGGAAATCTTACTTTAGGTTCTTTTAGGTTCCTTTGCCCGTTGTATTTATTTTTAATTTAATTTGTTTATTTACCTATTTATTTGTGCTGGGATTGAAGCCAAAGGTTCATGCTCCCTCTCTATTTTTATTTTATTTTATATTTATAAATATATATATATATATTTTAATGCTGGGGAATCTAATACAGAGCCTCACACAAGAGTTCTGCTACTGACCTATATTTCCAGCCCTCCTTCCACATTTTTAAACATAGGTGTTTTCTCTACATAGATTGAGCATCAGATCATATTGTTTGTAGCTTATTCTATCGTGTTTGCCCCTATTTCTATCCACTGTGTTGCTTTTCTGTCCTTTCAGGTGGTTCTAATATTCTGTTATTTGTGTTTTTAAAATTTGCTAGCAACCAATTCTCTCATTTTTTCACTGTTTAACAATAGCTTTAAAAAAAAAGAATAGCTTTCTTTCCTTTTCATTCATGAAGGATAATCTCTCTAAATATGAGATTTGGAACTGAAGGTTCTTTTCTTTTGCACTTGAAAAATACTGTGCCACTTCCTTATGCCCCCCACCATAGTTTCAGATGTGAAATCTGCTGCCACTTAAATTGGTATTTTTATTGATAGTTTGTCATTCCTATTTGGCTGTTTTAAGATTTTTTTTGTTTTAGTTTTCAGAACTTTAATTATGCATTTTAGTGTATATTTCTTTGTGTTTATCCTATTTGGGGCTCACTTACTTCTTGAATATGTTTTTGTCTTTCACTAAACTTTATAAATCTGTCATCTTGACATGATACTCTACATAGATGACCCCAAAAAATCCACCAAAAAACTTCTAGATTTATTAACTAAATTCAGTTGTATAGCTGGATACAAAGTTGACACCCAAAAATCAATAGCACTCCTATATAGAAATAACAAATTTACTGAGAAAGAAATTAGGGAAGATACACCTTTCACAATCACAGCAAAAAGAAGAAATACTTAGGAATTAATCTAACAAAGCAAGTAAAAGATCTTAACATGGAAAACTATAGTACTCTACAAAAGGAAATTGAAAGGGATATCAGAAAATGGAAAGATACCCTGTGTTCTGGGATAGGAAGAACCAACATACTGAAAATGGCTACTTCCTAAATTACTATATATATTTAATGCAATTCCAATCAAAATACCAATAACATACTTCACAGAATTAGAGAAAGCAATCATGAAATTCATCTGGAACCAGAAGAGACCAAGAATACCAAAAACAATCCTGGGCAACAGGGGCAAGGCAGGGGGCATCACAATCCCTGGCTCGAAATTATAATATAAAGCTACTGTGATAAAAACAGCATGGTACTGGCACAAAGACAGACCCAAGGATCAATGGAACAGGTTAGAAGATGCAGAAACAACTCCAAACACACTCAAATACCTCTTCTTCAACAAAGGAGCCAAATACCCTGACTGGAAGAAAGATACCCTCTTCAAAAAATGGTGCTGGAAAAATTGGCTTGCCACATGCTCAAAACTAAAACTAGATATGTATCTCTCACCATGTACTAAACTAAAATCAAAGTGGATCAGAGATCTAAACATTAAAACAGAAATGCTAAATCTACTGGAGTATAGAATAGGAAGAACTCTTGAAGACATAGGGGTAGGAAAAAAATTTATGAACAGAACCCAGACTGTAAGGGAAATAATACAAAGAATCAGTGCTTGGAACCACATTCTATTAAAAGGCTTTTGCACAGCAAAAGAAATCACCAATAGAGTGGGGCAAAAACCCACAGACTAGGAAAAAATATTTGCCAGCTGTCCTTCAGACAAAGGTCTAACATCTATAATATATAAAGAACTCAAAAAAATCAAACCTCTTAAATTTAAAGACCCAATCCAAAACTGGGCAACTAAAATGAATAAACATTTCTCAGATGAAGAAATAAAAATGGTAAATAAATATACGAAAAAGTGTTGAACATCACTGGTCATTCAGGAGATGCAAATCGAAACAACACTAAGATTCACTCCAGAAAGAACAGCTATTATCAAGAAATCAACCAATAACAAACACTGAAGGGCTGTGGGGAAAAAGGAACCCTCCTCCACTGTTGGTGGGAATGTAGGCCAACCACTGTGGAAATCAGTGTGGAAATTCCTCAAAAAACTACAACTAGAGGTCCCATTTGATCCAGCTATTCCTCTGCTGGGTATCTTCCCAGAAGAACTAAAAACATCATACCACAGTGATATGTGCACAACCATGTTTACAGCAACACAATTTGTAATAGCTAAGTCTTGGAAACAACCCAAATGCCCAATAATTAATGAATGGCTAAAGAAGATGTGGTTATTCTACACAATGGAGTACTGCTCTTCCATGAAAAAGGATAAACTAGAGTCATTTGTAGGTAAATGGATGCACCTTGAGAACATACTCTTACGTGAAATAAATCAGACACTCATGAGTACATATTGAATTATTTCTCCAATATGAGAAACCATAAGTGTAAATAATGACAAAAAGTTATAATAGACATCATGTAAAAGAAAGATAATATTCAAGAGGGAGGAGAACTAGAAAGTGAGGAGGGGAAAAAGAAGGAAGGGAAAAAGAAGAGAAAAAGAGGGGAAAAAAATGGAAAAATTTAAATAGAGAAGGGTGTTGTAAATAGAGAAGGGTGGGGAAGAGGGAAGATACAAAATCAAGATACATCATGCACACGTACAAAATAACCATGATGAATGTGACCATTATGTATACAATGTACCAATACATGTTCTTGGTTTTAAAAAAAATTGTCATCTTCTTTCTAGCTTTCAGATTCCTTTCATCATTATGTATTCAGTATTTCCAAGGGTGTGTTGCTGTAGGAAGAGGGGAGGATCAGGTTAAAGTATGTATATTCCTTCTTGTTTTAGAACCAGTGGCCCAAGTCGATTTTAATAAATATTATCAAATCAAGATAGTACCTGTCAATTATATAAAGAAGTGATTAGGTTATATGCAGAAATAACAGACAGACTGTGTAATAAAAAACAGTAATTCTGTGAAGTCAGTCTGCTTTCAGATGGGGTTCCACAGGGTAGAACCAAGGCCTTCTATGATGATTTACTTTAGAAATGAAGAAAGAAAATCTTCTAAGAAAAGGTCAATAGTAGCAAAATTCCAACATGATGTCAGTAAACTTCTGGGTACTTTACTATGTGATGGAGGGAAAAAATAAACACTACTATTCAAAAATACTTATCACTGTACTCACTTCTGTTTGATGCTATGGGAGTGACACAATTCTCTGTAGAATCATAAACTTCTTTGCAGCAAAATACATGGAGTTAGGTTCCTAAGAGTGAAATCAGCTATCATCTGGAATAAAACTGGGAAATTAAGAGATAACTAATGTCCTCTGCCCAAGAAAAGAAAGGATATTGGGTGATTAGATAGGATGGAGAAGTAAGAAAAGGAAAAATGGCTGAGAAAGGTGAGAACAGAACAGAATAGAAGGGATGGGGACCCTCATGAACAAATGTTGACAAAGGATAAGAGTCTCTGAAAACCATTTTTTAAAATGTTGCCATGTAGTTATAAACTTGCTTTCATACAATGACTTTCGCGTATGATATTTTGGGATATGCGAAGAAAGGACATGTTCTATGTCTAGCAAGCAGCAAGCACAGAAAAGAACATCTTAAAGGAGATGAGACCTGTATGTGATCTAGAGTTCAGGAGAACAATAAATTAGATCAGGAGATGATCGGGAGAACATAGACACCCAGAAATTTGCAGATGAGAAGGAAGGTGGGAAATTAGGTCACTTATCTGTGTATCTTTAAGAATAAGGTACTCTCGGCTGCAAGAAATACACACATTTCTGGTATGTGAACTCGTGCATACTGGAAGGTAAAGAGACATAACTGACCATCTTGCTGCTGTTTTCTTGTATAGCATGGTCAGACAAGAGAAAATAACCTACAGTGTTTCACGGGTGTAGATGGCGATAAGTAACATTAGAGACAAAAAGTAGACTGTTTGGAGAGGAATAGCACAAAGGGAGAGAAAAGTGTAACCCTTCTGCCAAGAGAGCTACTTGAACTTTTACAGGTTGAGAAACATCAGAAATGTGTTGTGAAAACTTCTTTAGTGCTTGTTTTGTTTCATTTTGCAAGAATTACTATGAATTCAATTTTTGTTTTTTGTTTTTTTGGGTTTTTTTTTTTTTTTTTTTTTTTTTTTTTTTTTTTTTTTTTTTTTTTTTTTTGGTGCCGGGGATTGAACTCAGGGCCTTGTGCTTGGTAGGCAAGTGCTCTAACCACTGAGCTAAATGTTTTTTTTTTGTTTTTTGAGACAAGGTCTCACTATGTAGTTCAGCCTGACCTTGAATTCACTATGTATCCCAGGCTGGACTGAAACTCACAATGATCCTCCTGCCTCAGCCTTTCGAGTGTGAGGATTACAGAGGTGCACTGCCATTCCTGGGTAGACTCCATATTTTAGACAATTTAAAAATGTAATGTAGAGGCTGGGGATTTAGCTCAGTGGAAGAGCGCTTGCCTAGTCAAGCACAAGGCCCTGAGTTCGATCCCCAACACCCTTCCCCCCAAAAAATCGAATGTAAACATATTTATAAAATTTTACTGAATCTCTGAAGTTTTAACATAATTTTGATAGATCTTTATTATGTATGTAGGGGACATATGAAATGTAAAATAAAACTTCAAATTCAATCCGATTTGCTAATTAAGTCAATATATAGTGACAGCTTTGATGTGCCTTTCAACTTCAAAGGTAGAGCCTCTTGCTTGAGAGAAAGGAGACATTAAAGAGCCTCAAAAAATAGAAAACAGGTTATTTTAACATGTTATCAAAAAAATCCATCTTGCTGGAATAAAGGATCTGGTGCACATTGTCAGTAAATAATTTGATAATGTAGGAGTAAAGATACACAAGGTAAAAATCAAAAGGAATTCCAAATGACTGCACTAATCACAAAGTTGCCAACTGTTTCAAAGAACTGACAGATGCCTTCCTAGCTGCCTACAGAGAAAAGGTAGATCTGGCCCCTCTAAAAGTACTGAATGGGCTGGACCTGTCATTAAGACCACTGACCACTGACTATGTTGTTACAGAAGAGGCTGGAGATGGTGGTGAAGATGTGGGCATCTTTAGGGAATATAACTCAAGGAGGAAGAAATAAGAAGACACCAGTAATTGGTCTTCTGCAAGCTGACCCCCATCTGCACATTTCAGTATGCCTGGGTGATTAAAAAAAAAGGGGGTGAATCATTTGGAAAATGACAAATAGCTACAATCACTGGCGTTTGCAAAGTATTGACCTCTTTGAGGTTTTCACACGTTTTCACATGAACTATCTAATGTATAAGCAAGCAGTTTCTAATGAGTCTGGTTAGTTTTCTGCACAAGTCTATGGTATTTCTCACATCTCGTGGAAGAGGAAACTACAGAGAGAAAGCTTCCTCAAGGTCAAGGTTACTTGGGATCCATATGTAGAAAATAATAAACTCTGTCTTTTCTATCAAATGGCATTGTGTTTATCTCAGGCTCTGGTCTACCTGAACAGCCCTTCCACACCAGCCACAAAGTTGTCTGCTCAGTTCAAACCTTGGCAACACAGCTATAAACTAAGGATGGGTTGTCAAGTGCCAAGGACCTTCCGTTCTTCACATTCCCCTTTTGCTAAGCATCCCCTCCTCTTCCTAGCAATAGTTTTTCTGATTGCCCTGTGCCCCCTGAGTTAGCCAGTCAGGATAGATGGTGAACCTTCTACTCATTCAGTGGGGAAGAGGTCAGCTACCCCACCTCCTTCTTTAGGATAAAAAAGCTGACCCTCTTTTGTCCTGAGTACCTGTTACCTCATTTCTAGGGTGTGCTTGCACCACTTTTGCAAAAGTAAAATGCCTTGTCAAGACCTCTTGCTCTGCGTCTGAGTATATTCTTTCCAACACCAACAATTTGAGTCTGGGGGCTTATTTCTAACACATACTAAATGGTTGTTTCTGAGGATACTAGAACAAATGTTTCCAGATTATATGGATGATCCATAGTTAAGTGACTTGATGCTTCCAATCGATTCTCAAATCTAATTAAGTCTAAATAATTGTTAATATGATTCTCATTGATAAAATTTAAAATATGGAGGCAATTGTTAAATCTTGAAAGAAATAACACACAATGTAAAATGGTAATTTAATATTGATAAAAGCAAGCACTTATTTACCCAAGCCAGGTATTATTCTAAGTGTTTACATCTATTTCCTCACTTAATCCTCACAACTACCTCTTGATGAAGGCATTATCATTATGTCTGTCTTTCAAAGAACAAAACTGAGGCAGAGAAATAACCAAGGTCATGCCACTGATAATCTAGCCACAGAATCTTTTCGTTGTTGCCTATACTGCCTCTCAGTACTATTACCAATAATCCAAAGTGAGATTCCTAGTGTATATCTACAAAAATTGGGAAGGTCAAGGGAGTGAGAAAGGAAGCTGAATACAAAAATATTTTATTTTACTCAAAAGAAAATCAATTTCATTCTTGAATTTGAGGAAAAATACATTCAAATTTTAGAGATTTAGAACATATGTGAAGTTTTGGGTAGTGGCATGCATTTCTTGAAAACAGTTACATGGGTATAAACATTTTCAAAACTCAGTGGATATATACTTCAAATATGTGCATTTCACGTAAATTTTGCCTCACAAGAAAAATGTAAATAAATATTAAATTCTAAGTAATGACATTAGAGTACTGAAGTACAGAGGAAGAGGCATACAAATGTTATTTACTTTGAATTAACCCAAAAATAACATAGATTAATGTGCAGATACAGGGACATAGAGGTGGTATTACGGTTTAGATCTAGAAGGTCCCTCCAAAGCCTCATGTGTTCAGAGGTGACACTCTTGGAAGTGATTAGATCATGGGGGGCACTATATTCATCAGTAGATTACTGATGAGTTTATAGCTAAATGTGCTGCTGTTAGGAGGTGAGGCCTGGTCAGAAAAGGGAGATCACTGGGATTGTATCCTGGAAGGGTGTATCTCCCTTTTTCAGTCCTCTCTGCATTCTCTGCTTCGTGGCTGCCATGGGTTGAACAACTTTCTTCCACCATGCCCTTCCACCATGCCATTTCTGCCTTGGAGCCAGCTAACCATGAACTGAACTGTGAGCCAAAATATTATTAAATTGTGGGTATTGGGTATTCTGTCCTGGTGATGAGTAACTAAGACAGGTGGCTACATGTACTCATTTGATGAAACAAGTATAATAATATATTAGTTATAGAAGTCTCAAAGAACATTTTGTAATCAGTACCCATTTCAAGAAAAAGAGTTTAAAAAAAATAAAGGAAAAAGAGTTTTAGCCAGGCACAGAAGTGCACCCTGTAATCCCAGCTAATTAAGAGGGTGAGGCAGGAGGATCATAAATTCAAGGCCAGTCTAGGTAACTTAGTAAGACTTTGTCTCAAAAATAAAATAAGGGCTGGAGATGCAGCTCAGTGGGAGAGCACTTGCCTAGGTTTGATCCCAGCCCCACAAGACTTTTGCCAGGTTACTGAGAAATTCCTCTATGTGCCCCATACTAATCACAACCCTCTGTCCCTCTCTCTTTAAAGTAATGACTTTCCTATATTACCTTATGGTTTTATCACCCACGTGTGCATCCCTAGACATAAGAGTAGTTTAGTTTGATCCCTTCTTAAACTTGGTGCATCCCCACCCATCCTTTTCTTTCTCTAGCTATTTACCTATTGAAAGGCTTAGGCCATTTTACCTGTGAAGTTTTCTACACTGTAGACTGATGGCTGTATCCTCATGGTGCAGTTTAAAACATTCTTCTATTTCTCGCAAATCGGCATCTGAATCCAAATTGATGAGATTCAGATTTCACCCTCTGGCAAAATTAAGTGATGGGGCATTCTCTCACCAGAAAGTACATAGTGTCTGCTTTTCACCTTTGGGGGGTTATGGTGGCAGTTGTTTACACTCAATTCCTAGGATCATTAATTCACTCGGGATAGAGTGTGGTATTTTAATCCTATCCCATTGTTTTTATTTATTAGCTAGTTTTACAGTTCATAAAAAAAGGCAAGATAAACTCTTGATTATTTTCACTCACACAGTTTTCACAACAATGAATTAGTTATCTGTCATTCTCAGGAGGTGACCACTTAGTTTTCTTTTTAAATATTATGAACTCATGGATTTAAATGGATTTAAACATTATTTTCATTAAAACTCAATCAATTAACTATCACATGGCCCTTCAGCCTTCAGTCCACAATTCTAGGAGTCTGATAACTTTCCTATCATGTGGTTAAGTCAAGAAGATTTAGTTCATCTTGTATAATTCCTACTCCGAATAGCAATACCATCACTATAAATTATGATTAGAGAAAACAGTTAAAAATATTCTTCTAAAGTTAACTTCATTTTCTCCCCTTTTTAAGCAGCTGTGTTAGATTTGTTGACAGATCCTATAAACTTTACTTATTATAAACCCCTCTTTTAGGGATAAAGATGGCCATTACATACTCCTCAAGGGAAAACTTCAAGAGGAAGAAATAACAATCATTAATATTTATGCACCAAATATTGGTGCACCTAAATACATAAAACTAATATTAAGGGACATGAAAGATCAAATAAACACTAACACAATTATAATGGGAGACTTCAACACCCCACTCT
>PVJO010023242.1:0-26480 GCA_004026905.1 Hystrix cristata | reverse complement strand
GGATGGATGGGTGGGTGGGTGCCTGAGTGGATGGATGGATGGGTGAGTGGATGGATGGAGAAAAGGAGAGGAGCAGGGTTAGAAAAGAGAGTGAGACCTGCGATGAGCATGTTGCTGAGAGGAGGAAGTTCAGAGCCAGGGCAGGAAGGAGGCCAAGTATTTTCCAGAGGCCTCCTCATTCATCAGCGTGTCTCAGGCTGGCACAGCGGAGCGCATCTGTGACAGATGTGGGACTCAAGAGACAGCAATCACAAAAGCTGTGCTGCTGCAGTGGGAATATAACTTAACAGCAAACTGCAGGTTCCAAAGCCAGAAGGCTGGTGGGATATAGCAGAGGCTTACCTGGGACTAGCAGGATTTTGGAGCTGGCTACGGAAGCAGGGGAAGATGGAGATGGGGGATTGGCCTGTGAGAGCCAGAGGAGGAAGGATGAGGAGTCAGAGGGAGAAGGTGGGCCGGAGAGCAGGAGTGCGGTTCTGGGTGTATTTTCTTGAACAAGTCATTTTTTCTAAACTACTTCTTTTCATCTGCAAAACGAGGAGCTTGGCACGAGATGATGTGGAATACTCCACTGGCATTAAAAACCAAAGGCACAGAGGTGTGAAATATTGGGCACACTGAACGTTTGCAGAGATGGGCTGAGGCAGGGGGACTGAGGAGGAGGCTCAGCAACACAGATGGACATGAAACATGTGAAGCTTAGCTTTTAAAAAACGAGGTGAAATGAGATCATGTAGATAAAGCAACATTCCTAATGTAGGTCAAATATAAATTTTACAAAAACGCATACAAAGAAACATACATTAAGGACATTAATGTAGTGGCCTGGGAGAAGCTGTACAACAGGATGGTTAAGAGCACAGACTCCAGAACAGAATTTCTTGTATTAGAATCCCAGCTCTAACAAGTATCAGAAATGGGGACAAGCTGGGTGTGGTGGCACACATCTGTAATCCCAGCGCTCGAGAGGCTGAGAAAGGAGGATTGCCACGAGTTCAAAGCCAGCCTGAACTACATAGTGAGACTCCATCTCAAAAAAAAAAAAAAAATTAAAGAAGCAGCTGAATCCCTAGGGTGTGGGAAATGGGGCTTAATAAGAGGTGACAGGCTCATGAGGGCAGAATTCTCCCCAGTGATCAGTGGCATTGTCGGGGGAGGTGTTAGTTATCGTGGGAAAGGCTGTTCTACAATCAAACCCGTCCTTCCTGCTTTCTCTTCTGAATACATGAATGCATGGGGCTGCTCGCCCTTCTGCTTTCCATGGGGGTGTGTTAAGAGGCCCTCATCGATGTCAAGCCGTTCTCGCAGGCTTCCCAACCTCCAAGGCTGTGAGAAATAAGTTTCTTTTCTTTATGAATTACCCAGCCTCTGGCAGCCAGTTATAACAACAGAAAACAGACTAAGACACTTCCTGTGGCCACAGAATAAAAGAGGACTTAAAGGCAGAAAGACCATGCCAGGATGGTCATAATGACCCAGGTGAGAAAGAGGAAGCGACCAAGGTGCCAGAACCAAGACGGGCCGTGGACTTCCTGTTGAGCACAGAGCAAGCAGAGGGAGAAGACCAGGGTGAAGACACAAGTGGGAGATGCAGCGGGGCACAGAGCAGGCAGAGGCGAACACAGAGCAGGCAGAGGGAGAAGAGTGGGGCAAAGACACAAGTGGGCAGGCTCCGCAGCAGGTGGGCAGGGCCAGGCTGACTCAGGCTTAACCGCTTTGCCCCCCAGCTGTTGGCTTCTGTCCTCAAACGAACATAGAGACTGGAGACAGGAGCAATGTGAGTACACCAGGGAGCAGTGGGGACACAGGAAGTGGGACCTGAGCTGCCGCCATTCTCCAGCTAAGGGTGTCACCAGCATCAGCCTCATCGCTGGAGTAGACGGGCCCAAAAGGCAAGGATTGCATTTTCCTCCCTCCGCTGTATCCCAAGTGCCTAGAACAAGCTAGGGATTTAGCTCAGTGGTAGAGCACTTGCCTGCCAAATGGCTAGAACAGTGTCTGGCACCTAGCTCAGGCAGTCAAAACCATGTGTTGAATCAGTATTGAATGAATCTCCTTTTTGTGTTTTGTTTTCAGTTTTCAAAGAGGAAGTCTCTGGAGAAGGATGTGAAATGCTCAGTGACACAGGGCCAAGAGAATGACAGTCCCTGGGCCCCTGCCAGCCACCTCACCACAGGACCCCTCCCGGGGCTACATGAGCCTCACATGCTCCTGGCCCTGCTTTTCCAAAGCTAGAGGTCAATTCCCACCGCTGCAGTTAGACGCAGCAGTGCAGGCCAGCAGAAACCGTGGTGACCTTGGGGCAGAGGCGAAGGCCGTATTTGATCAGCAAACATTCCCTGGGCCCGGCCTGGCAAGGCCTACTCACGCCTGGGTGCAGGGCGCCTGGTTGAAGCGGCAGGCGAAAATGAAGTTGCCCAGGGCTTCCTCCTCCAGCGAGGGGGCTGTGTGGGACAGCCGGGCCAGGATGTTGATGTAGTGGAAGCGGTACCACTCCCGCACTGCATCCACCCCCGATGAGTAGGTCTGGTAGAAGCAGTCCGATTTGTCCTGGTTGCACTGGACACAGAGAAGGGACGTCAGCAGGTCACAGAGGAGGGGTCCTGGAGCTCTGAGGGGAGGGGCAGGATCAGGGAAGAACTGGAGGGAAGTAGAAGTGCCCAGGAGAGAAGCCCACCGGGAGGGTGGGATTACCACAGTAGGCCAGAAGCAGACCTGGCTGGGCTGCGGTTCATTTGTACAGCACCTGGGGGTGGGGGGACAGGAACGCGCCCCATTTCACCGAGGGGGGGGGATCCAGAAGTTTGTAGGCAACAGAGTACAGCCCTGAACCCCTCTTCTGGAGGGGCAGCCCACTGTCACTACACGTGCCCCCTGCCCACCCTCTCTCATTTCCTCCTACTCTTCCTTTTATTATTATTACTTTTAATTTTTTTTTTTTTTTGAGACAAGGTCTAGCTAAGTAGTTCAGGCTGGTTTTAAATTCACTATGTAGCCCATGCTGGCCTCGAACTCGTGTTAATCGTCCTGCCTCAATCTCCTGAGTGCTGGGATTACAGGCGTGGCCCAGTATACCTGGCTCTATTTTGTATTTTTAAAGTATGTTTAAATCTCCTGTTTCACTGTGTTTCTTAGCCTCTGTGTCTTAAACTGACGGAGTCGCACATCTCCATCACACTGGAGGGTCCCCAGTGCGTCCCACCAGTGGGGACTGGGAATTCAGAAAGGTACAATTTCCAAAATCCCTCTCCCAGCACAGGCCCTGCTGCCGCACAGGTCATTCATTCATTCATTCATTCTTTTGATTTACTCTGCCGCCAACCTCGAATCCCACCCCCCACCCGTCACTATTCTGCGGAGGCGGTTCCGGGAGGGGAGGGGCTAGGGGCCGGGTCGGTGGGCGGGGCCAGGGCCGGGAGGCGTCGGGTGGGCGGGGCCTCGGGGGATGGAGGCTGGTGGGCAGGCCCTCCGGGGCCCGGCTGGTGGGCGGGGACCTCCGGGTGGGGGTGGGGGGGTCGCCGGGTGGGCCGGGCCGCCGGCGCGCCTTACCAGCTGGAAGCCGATCTTCCAGTCCTTCCGGTCCACCTGCGGGTTGTTGTCCCGCACGCTGGAGCTCGCGCTGCTGCGCGCTCGGCGGGGCCCGGGCGGGACCGGGATGCGCTGCAGGGGGTACGGCAGGGTCTCCCCGAGGTCGCGCCGGCCGCGGGCACCGGGCAGGAGGGTGCTGGAGGCGGGCAGGAGGGTGCTGGAGGCGTCGTACTGGTACAGGTCGTACAGCGTTTGCTGTGTGATGCGGTCCAGCTCCCTCAGCTGCTCTTTAATTTCCTTGTACCTGGAAGGTGTGGGGGAGGACGGGGCGTGGGCCGCGCGTGCGAAGCCCTCGAGCCTCCGGGCCTCAGTTTCCCCATCTGTAGCCGTCCGCGCGAAGCCCGGGGGGTCGCTGGCACGGGCAGTGCCGGGCGGGGACGGAAGGGCGACCTGGAGGCGAGCGGCCCGCGGGTGGCGCTGTCCTCTGCCCTCGCCGGACCGGCTCGGAACCGGGACGCGCTGCCCTGCTGTCGCGGGGAGGGCAGCCCAGGCCCGGCCCTCGCGGTCGGCCCGCCCTGACCCTCGGGGAGGGCGGCCTTTGGGCCAGTGTCCGCCACCTGTAACCTCTAAATCGAGGGTGAGGGTTCTCGACTGCACTTTAAGAACCTTCCCGAGGAATTCTGAAAGTATCCGCGGCCCACCCAGTTTCAAAGAGTTTCGGGTGCGGCCCAGACACTATAAATACTGTTCCGTGTAAAGCCTCAGATTCCTGCTTCTCGGGCCTGGCCCTGCTACCCTCTGCACGATGAAGGTTCACATCGCTGGGTTTTAGGATTACAGGCTACCAAAACAAACATCTAGACCGAATAAGTTAAACAAGATTTCAGGATACAAAACCAATATACAAAAATTAATGCGCATACTAGCAACGAAAAATAAAAGGAAAAGGAAATCACAAAACAACCCCAATGTTAAAGAGCACAACATCCAATGCCTAGGAATAAATCTAATAAAAGATGTACAAGACCTCTACGCAAAAAACACCACCGAGATTCCTGCTGAAGAAATTAAAAACCAAAATAAATGGGAGGATACAGATGTTCTTGAATCAGAAACTCAATATGATTTGTTTTGTTTTTTTTTTTTTGTGGTGCCGGGGATCGAACTCAGGCCCTTGTGCTTGCAAGGCAAGCACTCTAATCACTGAGCTAAATCCCCAGCCCCCTCAATATGATTAAAATGCTTCCCAAACTGGTGTTTAGATTCGACACAATCCGGGCCTAATTTTCAGCAGACCTTTTTAAGGAAATTGACAGACTTGTTCTAAGATTTATATGGAAAGGCAAAGAGCCTACAATGGCCAAAACTGTTGCAGAAAATTAGAGCAAAAGCCGGGTGTAGTGGCACATGCCTGTGATCCAGGCCCTGGAGGGACCAAAGGTTGAAACCCCAGCTGGACAACTTAGCGACTTAGACATTTGGTGACAAGACACTGTCTCGACATTAAAAAAAAAAAAATTTTTTTTTTTAATTAGAAAAAATTAGAAAGGAGCTCAGTGTGAAGGCCCTGGGTTCAATCCCCAGTACCATATTTATAGAAAGAAAGAGAGAGAGAGAGAGAGAGAGAGAGAGAGAGAGAGAGAGAGAGAGAGGAAGGACGGAAGGAAGGAAGGAAGGAAGGGAGGGAGGAAGGAAAGAAGGAAGAAGAAGAAAAACTGAGCTAGGCAAAGTGGCTCACACCTGTAATCCTGGCTATTCAGGAGAGACAAGAGGATCACAGTTCACAGCCAGCTTGAGCAAATGAGCAAGACCCTGGTCCAAAATAAAGTAATAAAAAGAGCTTTGAATCATACAGCACAGCTCAGTGTTCCCTGGTTTCAAGCTCCAGGACCATAGAGAAAAAGAGAGACAGAGACAGAGAGACTGGAGAGCTTACACTACCTGACTTTAATATTTGCTGTAAAACCGCAGTAACCAAAACAGTGTGGTTCTTGGGAAAGATAAACAATGAATCAGGGAGCAGAAGTCCAGAAACACATACAATGTGGTCAACTGATTTTTTACCAAAGCACTGATTCAGTTCCACAGAGAAAACAGAAAATCTGGTGCTGTAACAACTGGATACAGTATAGGAAAAAATGACCCTCAAGCTCCACCTTACCCTAGATACAAAAATTAATTCACAATCCACCATAAAGCTAAATATAAAATTCAGAACCTAAATTCCTAAAGCTTTAACTTTAGAAAATGGAATATATACCTTCATGACTTTGAAGTAAGCAAAATCTTTTAAGAAAAATATCTAGGGGTTAGGGATTTAGCTCAAGTGGTAGAGCACTTGCCTAGCAAGCACAAGGCTCTGAGTTCAATCCCCAGCACCAAAAAAAAAAAAAAAAAAAAAAAAAAAAAAAAAAAAAAAAAAAAAAAAAAAAAAAAAAAAAAAAAAAAAAAAAAAAAAAAAAAAAAAAAAAAAAAAAAAAAAAAAAAAAAAAAAAAAAAAAAAAAAAAAAAAAAAAAAAAAAAAAAAACCCTAAAAAAAGAAAAAATCTAATGAAGAATCCTACAACAACTTTATGAAGTAAACACTCTTATGAACAGATTTGTAATTTTAAGAAATCTCTCCAGTTTTCATATGCTGCTGGTGAGAAAAATGATACAACCACTTGAGAAATGAATCCAGAAGTTTCTCAAAAGCGAAATGGATAATCCATATAATCCACCATTTCCACTCTTCAGAGAAATAAGAACATGTACCTAAACAGAAAAATTGCGCACAGATGTTCATAGTAGTGCTCACAATAGCCAAAGAGTAGAAGGAACCCACATGCCCATCAGTTGATGCAAGTATAAACAAATCATGGTGTTATCTGTGCACTAGAATACTATTCAGCAAAGAAGAGGGATTAAGTGGTGATATGTGCTACAGCATGGAAGAAATTTCGAGCCGTTACACTCAACGAAAATAGGTGAAAGAAGCCACTCTCAGAAGAAAACATATAGTATGATTCAATTTATGTAAAATATCTATCCAGAATTGGCAACTCTTACAGAGACAGAAATCACATTCCTGTTTGTTCAAGACTGGGAACCAGGGGGGTGGGGAAAAGGCAAGAACTACTACAGGATATGGGCCTTCTTTATGATTGATGAAATGTTCTGTGGTCACAATCCATCTAGAACTGATTGTGACTGTAAATGTGCAATCCTTGAATATAATAAAAACTACTGAACTGTATGTGTTAAGGTGTAAATTGTATAGTATATAAATTGTATCTCAATAAAGCTGTTATTTAAAGAAAAGAAGTATCTAAGGAAGAACTCATCTTGATACATAAAGAACTCTCACAATAAAAAGACAAAAAGATTAATGGCCACTAACTACATGAAAAGTTACTCAACATAATTAATCCTGAGGGAAATTCAAATTAAACCCTAATGAGGTACCATTTTAACATCTATTAGAAGGGCTTAAACTGAAAACTGTGACTCTAAATGTTAATGAAAATGTAGAGGACCTGGAATTCTCCTCAACCGCTGATGAAGAATAAAATGGTACAACCTCTTTGAAGAATTGGCAACTTTTTATAAAGCTAAACGTACATCTACCTTCTAACCCGGCAATTCACTTCTAGCTCTATTACCCGAGCGCAATGGAAATACAAAGACCGCTATGTGGAGGCAGGTAGCACTTTCAGTCATAATAGCCAAAAAACTTGAAACAACTCAAACATTGACCAAAACCACTCAGCAATAAAAAAAAGACCTGATGTGTACAATATCATCCATAAACTTCAAAAACATGAAGTTAAGCAAAATAAGGCAGACCCACATATGAGAAAATACATATTATGTGATCGCCAACTGATCACCAACTGATGGTGATGGGCTACACCAGCCCAAAGCGGTTTAAGACCCCCACGTGGTCCCGATGTGCAGGCGTGTCAACCGCTACGCCAGGTCGTCACATCCCTACCCATTTAGCTTCTCTCCATCTCTGCCCTAAATGTCCAGAGGGCTGGGCCTTGGCTGCTCTAAAGCAGGAAAGGGCTGGGCTTGAACTCACAGCCTTCCCCTTACCCACTCACAGGAGAAAAAAGAGCTCAGATCAGAGGTACGTGTTTGGTCTTTGGAGAGATATAATAATAGCTAGTATTTCTTGAGCACCCGCTAGGAGCCAGGCACGGTGCTCTTAGATCATGTGTTACTTAATCTGCTCTTCAGTGTAGCTCAGGGTACTGCTGGCTGATAGCACTGTCACCCCATCCCAGGTGGGACACCTGGGCGCGGGCCCTTGCTCAACACAGCACCGTCAGGAGATGGATCAGGTGGTCTCCCCACCATCGCGCTGCCCTCCGTCCTGTCCCAGGAAGTCCACCAGAACCAGGGCAGCTGGATGAGGATCCCAGTGTCCCCGCTGCACGCTCCATCCAAGTAAGCTGGGTAAGCCACCTCATCCGTGAGCTGCGTGGAGCACTAGAGCTGCCCTCACACAAAGTGAGAGAATACTCAGGGTCACAAGCGAAGAGACCACATGAAAAAGGGGGGGGGGCTGGGTATTTAGGTCAGTGGTAGAGCACTTGCCTAGCCAGCTCAAGGTCCTAAGTTCGATCCCCAGCACCAAATAAAACAAAACAAAATAAAACAACAAAGCGAAGAGACCAGCAGCTGCCAGGAAGACATGGACAGAGCCCAAGGCCCAGGAAAGTGTCTTTCTCGAGGTCACACAGGAAGCGACCCTGTGCCCAGCTTGGCTGGAATTATTTCACGGCCCGAGCTGCAGCATCTGCACATGGGCCTTGTTTTCCCCCACTGTGTGCCCTGCTCGCCCGTCACCAGCACCAAGCTGTCATTATTCTGGCCACACTGCTCTCCCCACCGAGCCCTCTGCTGTCCCTGTGCCGGACCCTAACCCTAACCCTAACCCTAACCCTCCCGCCTCCTCCGGGAAGGCCCTGACAGCACGCACCCAGCACAGCCTCCCCAGCCCATGATGAGGCTCTGCACAGGACTCCTCAGTCCCCAAGGCCACCTCTCCCCCTTTCAACAAATCCCTGACACTAGAAATTCCTGTAAGGGGAGGCAGGTCTGCGAGTTGGCACTGGGGCTAAGAAAACTGATCACTGAGCAAAACACACTGAAGACTCACCTCTTGTCCTAAGGAGACCAGGGGCTAGAAAGAAGGGACCAAGAAGGCTCACAATGGGCCCAGCATGGTAGCGCTTGCCTATAATCCCAGCACTCTGGGAGGTTGAGACAGGAGGATTCCAAGTTGGAGCCCAGCCTGGATAGTTTACATATTAGCAAGACTCTGTTTCAAACAATAAAAAGAAAAAGGAATAAAAAAAAGAGACTGGGGTGCAGCTCAGTGTGAAGGACCCCGGTTCAACCAGAGTGAAAAAGGGCTGCCACAGGGCTCTGGCAAGACCGCTCAGCCCTTCCAGCCTTGCCCACCTGCCCAGGCCACAGCTGTGGCCCGCATCCCACCTGCCCTGGCACACAGTCCTGTCCTGGGGCCTGGGTGAACCCTCGAACAATTCCATCAGGCAGGCGTTACTCTCTCCATTCCACCACCCAGGAAATTGAGGCTCACCCACTGGGCAACTTTCCAGGATCACTCAGCAAGGAAGAACCTGCTGGAGCCAAGACTTGAAGCCAGGCGGTGGGACAGCGCAGCCCCATCTCTCCACTGCCGCCCCAGCTTCGGGGCACTTGAGAGCGGCCAGTGGCGACTCTTCGCCCTGCAGCGACCGCCTCCCCTCCGGCCGGGGTGCAGGGCCCTGGGCAATCTGGGAGCTGACACCCTGCTCTCTCCCCCTCTGTGTCTCCTCCTTCTCTCTTACCCCTCACGGAAGAGCCCATGCCCACCCTGCAGCCTTGGACCTTGCCTAGGCCCCTCCTCCTCGCCCAGGGACCCCTACAGGAGCATTCTCACTGGCAGTGTGGGCACCAGGCAGAGGGGGGCACAGGAAGCAGCCCGCCTCCTGCCTACCTAGAAGCCTTGGCTTCCATTTCTACGGCTTCTTCCCCAGCCCCATTCTTCCCCACCCCTCAGCACCCCCAGTCCTGTCCCCCAGGGTGCTCTGAGCCCCAGGGGTGCCCCTAACCCCACACGGCCCCCCTGAGCCCAGCCTGCACCACAAGGCATTTACATCAGGCGCACTACAAGTAGCCCTCATCCCTGCGCCCCACGAGGACAGAGATCGCCCTTTGAGTGAGTTCTGAGCTCTTGGACTATACATGGAGTTCAATCTGGGACACAACTTTTTTTTCTTTTCTTATTACTGTGGCTTGTACCCAGGGTCTTCACACTGAGCTGCATCCCCAGCTCTTTTTTATTTTTTATTTTGAGACCAAGTCTCACTAAGTTGCTCAGGCTGGGCTCCAACTTGTGATCCTCCTGCCTCAGCCTCCCGGAGTGCTAGGATTACAGGTTATGTGCCACCACGTCCAGCTGCCACCACCACATTTTAAGAACAAAATAAGCTTACAAGCCAACAACTGTTCAGAGCATGGACAGCCAAGGTGGTGAGAGGTCTAGAAATCATTCATTTGAGAAAAAGGAATCAAGTTCTAATTAGCTTTCCAGGTTCATATCTGAACCTCACCACTGAGGTGGTTGGCTGCCAACAAGTTACTTATCTCCTTTGTGACTCTATTTCACCACCTGTGAAATGGGAGAAATAATAGCACCTGTGTCCTTGTGTCGTCCTGAGGATTAAATTAGTGTGTATATGAAAAGCCTGAGTGGGGCTGGGGATTTAGTGGTTAGAGTGTTTGCCTTGCAAGCACAAGGCCCTGAGTTCAAGCCCCAGCACCAAAAAAAAAAGAAACAAAAGCCTGAGCGAAGTACCTGGTGGAGGAGGCCCACACACCTGCTGCTGCTTGTGGAGGGTCACTGATACTGTCACTCTCCCCAGAGAAGAAAAAGGGGACACGGCCGCTCTCTCTGTTACCTGTCTATCATGTGACCGGGTGGTCTTAACAGACCTGGACCTGGAGACCCAGATTCCAGTTCTGATTCTGCCCGGCGGGGCGGCCTCTGCAAAGCCTTCCGGTTTTCTCCAGTTGTGGGGCGCCAGCCCGTGCTACCTCGCAAGTCGATGAGATCACAACTCCAGAGGCTGCTCCTGAGCTGACAGCCGCTGGGCAAGGCAGGGGTGACATCTTCGGGCTTTACAAGGAGAACCAGGCCCGGGAGGGGGCAGCCGCAGGGAGATGAACCGTAGCACTAGCAGTGAGCCTGGAAGGGCCTCTGAGCCGAGCCGGGGTCCAGGCCATGTGGGGTTGCAGGGCAGCCCAGCTCCTCTGGGGGCAGCTGCCCCTCTCCGCCACCTCAGAACAGAGGAGTCTGTGACCACCGCGAGGTTTTTCTTAGGTACAGCCTACATCCCGCCCAGGGCCTGGATGAAACATACATCCGCAGACTCCGTTTTCTAAGGAGGCTCTGGGCGCCTTGCTCTTTTGAGTGAAACCTCCCTCCACAGACAAGACCGGCCTGCAGTGGCCAACCCTTCCCCCTGGGTTCTTAGCGCCTCCCGCTGGCTCAGTGGGACAGCATGGTGGGCTTTGTTCTCTTTCCCAGAGATGACAAAGCCACACAGCTCTGCGGACAAGACCATCTATCTCCCTGCCCACCAACAGCCCCCTGCAGTCCTGGGGAGGAACATAGGCCTTTGCACTGTGCTGCACCCCCAGCCCTTTTCAGTTTTTATTTTGAGACCAGGTCTTGCTAAATCATGAAGTTTCCAGGCTGGGTTCGACCTTGTGATCCTCCTGCCTCAGCCTTCCAGAGTGCTGGGATTCCAGGTGCACACACCACACCTACCAGACTAGGGGCCTCTTCTCTCCCTCTGCTGGCAGTGTCTCTGTGGACGCCCAGGTGGAACTCTGCCCCGCTCCAGGTCCTCCACGGCTGATTCCTACATCCTCCTGTTCCTCCCCAGGAGTCGCTCGGCTCCCTGCCTCTGGCCAGCCGCTGTGATTCACACCCAGGTCAGCACAGCCCGTCCGCCCACCCTGCCTCTCCCACTCCCTGCGGCAGCCTCCCCTGCTCCCACCAGCCATCCCAGCCCTGGAAGACTCTGTGGCTTCCTCAGAAAGTGTGATGGGAGGTGGACTTTGACATCACACAAACTTGGTCCATGACTGGCCATCAGCTGGAGACACAGAGTTTCAGGATCAGGCGCGGCGCTGGGATGGAACCCAGGGAGCACTGAGTTACATCCCAGCCCTTCCGGAACTTGGGCAATTTTGCTCTACTCTCGGGGCCTCAGTTTTCTCATCTATAAAATGCAAGTACTAATGGTACCTACACCCAAGGTCTGTCGTGAGAATGAAATAATTTAATAATATTTAATTCAGATTTAGACTTATTGGGAAAAACTGCGTATAAATGTGTTAGCTATTATTGTGATGGTTTTATTATTAGCTTGCTCAATTTAACCTTGCAGAAACTCTATGTGCTCAGCTGAAAAATAGAAATACATAAAATGCCCACCTCCCCAGACCTGTCAGGGTTAAACGACATTGTGTTCATGAAGCGCCCAGCACAGCCCCAAGCGCATAGTACATGAACAGTCTCCTCCTCCTGTCTTTGGAGCCTTCTCCGGCTCCCTCCTTTCTTGAGCATTCTCTCTTCCTAAGTGCTGCAGCAGCGGACATCTCCTTCCAAACCAGGGCAGGGACTACACTTTCCATTCCCTGGTTTTATCTTAGCCTGTCCAGGGCCCCGCGCCCAACCCAACGGAACCTTTAAAAGTCCGAGGGCTTCAACAGATTCACCCCTGCCCTCTCCGTGTCTCAACATCTTCACAGCCACAAGTATTTACTGAGTGCCCGACCCCTGCTCAGCCCCTCCCCTGGCCTGTCCCCCCTTCCTGCTCTGCCCTCACCCTCCAGCTTGGCGAAGGAGATGGCAGAGGACAGAAGACGCCTACAGGAGGCTGCGGGAAGGCACCCGAGCTGGTCGGCTGATGAGCTGTAAATAACATCCGACTGGAAGGGCCGAGACGGAGTTTGGGATCAGGCAAACAGGATGAGTCGAGATTCTGTCACTGTCTCTGGACCCTGTGACTCGTTTCTCTCTGCCTCAGCTTCTTCATGTGTAAAACAGGAATGAGAGTAGCTCTTGACTTGGGGAATCGTGTGAAAACCACGGAGATGGCTGCAGAGTCCTTGCAGTGCGTGCAGCCGCGGCAGCTTCCTGAGTAAGCAGCCCTGCCCTCCACAGTGTCTGCAGGTAACTCTTTCCCTGCAGGACTTCCCAACCCTTATTAGTCGGTGACACCTGGTGGGGGAGGCCTCCACCCCCAACACGTGACCAATCCCGATCACCCCTAATGGCATGCATTCCCCATGAGTGTACTCACACACACTCACTCTCAGACAAATACTCGTTAAAGGCCTTACACTCACACATTTTTATTATTCTTATCACAGTGTGCTGCTATTACGTGTTTATATCCTTCCTCCTGATTTTAGCCTGCTGTTCCTAGCAAAGTATCTAGGCTTCAATAAAGGTTGTTGAATTAATGATGAATTCCTGTTCCCAGGTGCCTAGCACAGTGTCTGGTGACAAAAGTGTTCCCAAGGTGTGGCGAATACAAATAAAAGGTATGCATAAATACCAGCCCCGCCTCCTCGCCTCCTAAGGTTACCACGCCCTCTGCTTCCCGGCCCCAAACTGGCAAACAGCACAGTTGAAACCCAAAACTGTGGGACACACCTAGGCCTTCAAAGATCAGGCACCTGGACAGGTGAACGGCACAGCCCGGCAGGGAGCATCTCCGCCCAGTAGCCTGGGTCTTCAGGGTACAGATGCCCCATTCTCCTTCCGGCTCTGTAACCCCTACTCCGAGGCTGGCTTTGTAGCCTCAACCTCCAGCACCTACCACGGCGCTTCCTGCACAAACTCCAACCGCGCCCTCCTCCTCGGCGCCCGCACGGCCTCACTTCACCTGGCTTCACTCCTCCACCAGACGTGTGTGTGCTGGGGCCTGAACCAGGGCCTGGGCATGCCGGGTCCGTGCCCTCCCACTGCACCTCTGCTCCTGCTGTCACCTTGCTCCAGGGAGGAGGAGGCTGCCCTAGACCCTGTCCTTTTGGAAGTCACGAATGTGGCGACCTCTCTGGTGCTCCCTCCCCGCTGCGGGAGGAAGGAGGATGGGCAGGGGAGGGCCCGCCCAACCCCACTCTCCGGGTCAGGCAACACGCAGGACAGGACGGCTCCGCTGGGCAGAGATGCCAGAGGATGCGCGCCTCAGTCCCCTCCGGCCACCCTTCGTGGTGCAAACAGACTGACCTGTAGGGATTGAGGGTGCAGATGGTGACGGCTGGGAAGACGAGCTTGTCGGAGTTGAGATTGATGTTGAGGCTGACGGGGTAGCTGAAGTACTCTCCAAACAGCAGCGCGAACTGCCAGTACATCATGCCGAAGGTGCACAGCCAGAGCACGGCCCAGAAGGCTGTCTTCATGCGGTTGTGCTTGGAGCACACGAGGCGGATGGCGCCGTGGATGGTGGTGTTGTTGCAGAAGAACTGGAAGAGCTCGCGGTAAGAGCGGTGGAACTCGATCAGGGCCTCCTCCTCCTCCGTGCGCTGCTGGGGGGCCTCGGGCCCCGGCCCCGACCCCGGCTGCTCGCACTGGTCCCCCTTCCTGAGCCCAAGGATGGGCCGGGAAGGCGAAGGACCTTGAGCTTCGGGCTCGCCCCCCTTCATGGTGCCCTGCGGCGGGTTGGACAGGTGAGGGTCAAGGTCAAGGTCAAGGTCGAGGCTGGTCGGGAGTCTGGATGTCCTCCCCCATCACCGCCTTGAACCCAGAGGGCAGGCGGCCCGACCCGTGCCCGCACCCATCCTGCACCCGCTTCCCCCCACTTTGCCCGCCGCCCTGTCCACCTCTCCAGGAGCCAGCTGACCTGCCGGGGTCGGGCCAGCAGGCTGGCGCTGGGCTTCCCTGGAGTGGCCTCTCTCCTCCCCAGATAAGGCCGCCCTTGGCTTTCCACGCTGGCACCTCCCTTCTGTCTCCCTTCTGTCTCCACAGCAGGCTCCCTGCCCGGTTCGCAGACTCCCTTGGGCCCTCTTCCTGCCGGCCTCTGGCGTGGCTCCTACCGCTCACCCCTCTGCGGTCTGCTGCTCCTCTTTGGGCGTCTCTCACCTCTTCTTCCTTGCCTGCCCCTCCCGGTGCCAGCTCCTCTGATCCTGCCTGTCTTCCTTTTCCTCCTGTGCCTTCCCTCTCAGCTGGGTTCCCTTGTCCCTAGCCCGGCCTCCAGCCCTGTCCTGCCTCCCTCTCGGCCCCACGGAGCTCTCTCAGCTCCCCACTCCCAGGCGTGGCTGGGCCGGGACTGGTTCCTTTCCAGTTGAATCTGGCAGCCAAGCCTCTCCTCCCCCTCACCTGACAGGTGCAGCGGCGGCCCGGAGCCCGCCCGTCGGCGAGGGATGGAAGCGACAGAAGCCTCATTAGCATCTCAATTAAAGGTGAGCAGGGCAGGGGGAGGGGCAGAGGAGGAGTCCCAGCTGGGAGCTCTCCAAAGGGAAGAGGGCTCCGGGGCAGGTGAACCTCGGAGAGTAGGGGCCAAGAGTCTGGGCTGAGGACTGATGGGGAGCTGACAGGAAAGGGGACTGGGGACAAGAGGCCAGGCGAAGGTCAGAGATCTCGAACAGATAGAAGGATTCTGAACACCAAGCCAGGAGGGCAGCACAGAAAGGTGGACCTGAGACCAGGGTGCGGGAACCAGGGGAACGGGGAGGCAGAAAAAGGGAGCGGGCTGGAGGAGGACAGGGTGGAGAGGCCTGGGGGTGAAGAGGAGGGAGCTGCCCCAAGGGGAGTGAGACAGGCAGGAGACATGTAGGCTTCTAGGAGCGGGCACCCTCTGCGGGGTCCCTCGGCCACCCCCAGTTCCTGTAGAGAAAGGAGAAGGGGTCATTGCAGAAGTGGGAGCCTGTCAGCCCCGCCCGCCTCTTCCTCCTCTCCAGACTCCTCACTCCCAGCCTTGTCCAGGTCAAGAAGGGGCCCAGGTGAAGCTGGGGGCTGGGCCAGGCCCCAGGACATTCTGTTCTTTTTTACACCACTGGCTGCCAGGCCAGGAATGTGTAATGTCCCCTATGTGGTCACGGGGTTGCAGGAATGTGGGCCTGGGAGGTAGCCTAGGGCCGGACAGGGCACTGTGGGCACAGACAGGGAGCCTAAAGAAAGGCAGGGATGGTGGGCACTGAGAGAACACAGAGAGCAGAGGAACGTGCCATCACTGGTGTCCAGGAGGAGGAAGGTACGCGTGACCCCACACCCTGGAAGGGAAGAAAACCTAACTGGCAGGGACTCTGGTTTCCCTAAAACTTCTGTCCAGACTTGGTCTAGAAAAGGATGGAGATGGAGGCACCAAGCAGTGAGCAGGCAGAGAGGGAAGGGTCAGAGAATCAGGCTGAAAAGGAGGCCACAGGGAGACACAGCGGGTCTGGTCACACCGCCGGGTCTGACAAGGTCGGCCGATGGCAGGTCTGCCACCCTCGGGCCTCAGGAGGCAGCCAGAGTTGGGAAGGAGAGCCTGGTTCTTCCTGCCTCACGCCCTCCAGCAGCTGGTGTGGGCCTTTTTGGGTCCTCCACCCCACAGACGCAAGCCCAGCTGGAGCCAAGACCCAGGCCTGTGGAGGTCAGTGCAAGGAGCAAGGGACTCCAGAGGCAGAGATAAGGACCAGTCTGTGGGGCCTCGGGGAAGGACTCCCTTCCAGATGAGATCCCCTAGGTGGTGACATCTCGGCTGGATGGAGAAAAACAAGGATTTTGCCGAGCAAAGAGGAGGGAGAGAGGGTCCTCCAGGCGCAGTACAACCTGCTCTTGTGGCTTCTTACCGTGAGGACCGGGGTCAACCAGCTGAACCTGGCTCAGCTGTCGGCCTTGACACCTGCTCATGAGCCCCGCCCAGGAGGGAAAGGCCGGCTCGCTCCTCATTTTCCAGATGACACAGATGGCTGTTCGCAAGGATAAGCCAGGTCTCTGAAGTCCCCAAACAGAATGACGGCAGCATTGTAAACAGGATCGGGACTCCGACTCCTGGGGGGCCGCCTGCTGTCTCAGTCACTTTCCTTGCTGCTGGGACAAAGTCCACACCCACAACTCAAAGGAGGCGGTTTATTTCAGCTCCTGCTTCAGAAGTTTCGGTCCTTGCCTGTCCGTGAGGTGGTGGAAGGGCCTGGGAGGGGGAGAATTGCTCAGGTCAGGGCAGCCAGGAAGCAGAGAGGAGGGAGGAGCCAAGGAGACGCCCAGGCCACACCCCAGAGAGCCCCCCTTCCAGCCAGGTCCTGCCTCCCAACACAAGCCAGGTGCAGCTCCTGTAATCCAGTCACCTTCCACAAGCCCCTGAGCATGCGAGGATTTGGGGGGACATCCAGACAGAAACCATAACATCTTAGCCCAGCTGCCTTCACTCTGGGAGACAGCCCAGCCACAGACTCGAGGCCGCCGGGCCTCCGCACACATGGACTCGACTCTCTGCACACAGCCCAGAGATCCGGCGGCTCACTGGGTGACTGTGTCCCTGGCCCTGTGAAAACCTCTCAGGTCCCAGACGCTCCTGGATAAGCCGGGTCCTTGATCCAGCACCCTGCAAACAACTTGCCTGGCTCCCTGTGAGCGCAAAGGTCCTGCCAAGCTCCTCCCTGCCTCTTCTATCTGCTTGCTGGTGCCCGAAACCTGACCACAAGCTTAAAGCAGCATGATAAATATTTTCATCTCAGGGGCTCAGTGAGGCCAGACCTGGAGCCCGGGTGACCCTGGCGGGACATCCCAGGGCGCAAGAGCGGCTCAGACGCACAGCAGTGTAGACCTGGAACGGGCCAGAACAAGCCGGTCACCAGAAAAACAGAAAGCTGAGACCCGAACTTGCATCAGGGCTGTGTTTTGAATATTAACTTTTAAAGTGCAGAAATAAAAAGCAGGGAGTATTTGACCTTCAAATGCGCCCTAGTCTTCAAGTAGCCATCTATCATCTTTCTCTTCCCCCTCTTTCTCCATCCTCAAGTAAATTGCCTTCTCTTAGTTTAAAAAAAAAAAAAAGAAAGAAAGAAAGAAAACACAAATACATTTTGGTCACAGTACAGTTTTCTAGCAGTCTAGAGGTACACAGAACGATCGGAGCTTCCCTTCATCCCGCCCACCCCTTTCCCTCTGCCCAGCCCAGCAGGACTCACTGCAGTCTGTGCATCTGTCCGCGCCTTTCTGGGCACCTTTGTACACTGGCCAGACCATGAGATAGGTATTATGCTACGATTTCTAGTTCGGCTTTTAAACTGTTACGTCTCAGGGTCCCGGTGCTCCTGTATGAAAACTGCTGAGCAGGACGGGTACCTTGCTTGGTACAGGAGGGAACTGAGCCCCAGAGAAGCAAGGTCACTCGCCCGCAGTCACCCAGCGTTGGGCTAGAGTCACACCGAGAAGTTGGCCTCGTCTTTCCACACTCAGTTCTGCTTCCACAACTTCAGAGGAAGGGGACCAGGGGCCTAACAGACTGTGCCCAGGAAGGATCCCTCAGCCTCTGCCAGAGCCCTGGCTCTTCCTTCCGCCCCAGGGCTTCCTTCCCACCCCAACACCAGCCACCCCGAAACCCCCAGGGTGGCCGCACTGTGCAGCAGCTCTGGGGAAAGAACTGGGGCCAGAGCAGTGGGACAAGGGGAAGGAGTCACTTCTCCTCCACGCTCTGGGTAGAACCCGGCCGAGTCCTCACAGCTGTGTACCGGTCTTACAGCTGCCCAAACACACATGTGCACAGACAGGAACCCAGTTTTTTCATCTGGGTGGCCACAGGGTCTAGAGGTCTAGAGGTCACTCTGTCGGCCCACTCTGCAGAAATTAGTATTCTGGGTAAGACCCCGATTTCTCTTTGACAGAGAGGAAGGGCCCTGAGAAAGCATCCCCCAAACCGCTCCAACTTCCTGTGATAACCTGTTGAGTTGTGGACTATTAATCCATCTAAGCTTTCTTCACTTTTTCTCCTCAGCCTCTATTTTTCTAAGATAAAAACGAATTACTCAATGAAATACAACTCTTTAGTCGTACAAGGAGATCTAATTAGCTGCTCTGCACTGAGTTGTGTGTGGGGGTGGGGGAGACAACCGTCCTCCCATCTTCACTTGTAGAAGATAAATCTAAAATGATGCACCAGAATGTCCCTCCCTGCCACCTTAGTCTGGTGGCCTAGAGCTTGCTTACAAGTTCTGCTAGAGGTTTATCCCTTTGGTTTGACAGGGCTGCTCAACCCCGGTGCTGTTGACCTTTCTGCCGGGTCATTCATTTTTGAGGGGGCTGCCCTGCACACCATGGGCTGTTGAACAGCGTCCTTGGCCTCTACTCACTAGAAGACAGTACCCTCCTTCCCTAGAAATAAGACCTAGCTGGAAAATAATCAGTCTTTAAAACTAGAGATCAAAAATGCCAGCCCCAGTCAGCCTCCCGTGCCTCACCTGCCAGCACTGTCTTGCTCGGTGGCGACTCTGTGGCCTCTCCCGAGTAAGGGCAGCCAAAAATGCCTTGCGATATTGCCAAGTGCCTTCTGGAGAGAAAGTCACCCCACTGAGAACAACTGGATATGGCATTGTCCCCACAGAAAATAAAAACACTCCAGAGAGTCCAACCCTCATGGGTTACATTCACTTCTCGGGGTTTCCCAACCCTTCCAAGGGGACCCGCTGGCTAAGAGCAGTGTGGGAAAGAGAAGAGAAAGAATATTTAAAATGACTCGTTCACACCAATCCCCTTTTTGGATTCTCCAAGAGCCCACATGAAGAGGGCACTCTTGGCGGCCCCTCCAAAGGCAGCCTGGGAGAGGAATAAGCCCTTTCTCACACAGGCCCACAGCCTGGGCTCGGTGTGCATGGCGGATGCCAGTAAGTCTTCAGGGAAACTGGTGAAGAACAGGAAAGGAGAATGACCATGCCTGCCCACAAAGAGTCTGTGGGTCTCTTGGCCCTTCGGGTCTCCATCCTCCAAGGAAAGACTGATAGGCACTGTGATAACAATTTACTGTGGAGATATATCTGTCATGGTCCAGATGGGAAACAGGAAACACTCCAAGTGTTTCAAATGGAGGAGATTTAACAGAGGGGCCAGGTATGTGCCTCAGTGGTAGACTGCCTAGCTTGGGCAGGATCTGGGTTCAGTGCCTAGGAAAGAGAGACAGAGACACAGAGAGAGAGAGAGAAAGAAGAGGAGGGGAGAGGAAGGGAGGAGAGGACAGGAGGGGAGAAGAGGAGAGAGGGAGGGAGGGAGAAAGGAAAGAGAGAAGAAAGAAAGAAGGAAGGGAGGGAAGTGGGAGGGAAGGAAATAGATGGAATTGTTATGTCTGTGATAGAAGAGCTGAGAAGCCAAGAGGAGACACTGACGCAACTCAGAAAATAGCAAAGCAAGAAGCAGCTACCATCTCTAAGACTGGAAAGACACCAGGGTCATACAGCATTGTAGACCTAGAAGCCTGCAGAGGTGTTAAGCCAGAAATAAACCTCCTCAGCCGCCCAGTAGGAGATGGGATTGCAGAAGGACTGTAGGAGGAAACCCAACCGACTCCAGGGGATGCCACAGAGCAGAGTGGGAGAGACGCCAAATTCTTCCCCTCCCCACCCACCGGACACCTACCAGCGCCTCCTATTGGCTGATCCCACATAGCCAGAGGGAAAGGAGCCTGGGAAATGTGGCTCCCAGGAGAGACCCTGCAGAGCAGGGCGAGGAGGGAGCACAGATCTGCGAGCAAACAGGCCACTGGGGGCTACACCAGAGATAAAGTGACAGGACTAGGACCAAAAGCAAGCATTAAGGGCCCAGAGAGCCCTTGAGAGCTGAAGTGGAAGCGGGAAACTCACAGCAGAAAGATTCAATGGTTCAAGCGAGCCGGGGCCCAGAGGGGCTGAGATGTGGCTATGATGTGAGGCCGGGCTCGCAGCAGGCTTTCGCAGAGTCAGAATGTTCCAGAAGGGCACACAAGAATACCCCAAGAATACCTAGGAGGCTGAAGTTTGAGCCCAGCCTGGGCAACTAAGCAACTTGCTCTCAAAATTTAAATAAAATAAAAAAGCCTGGGGATCTAGCTCCGTGTGAAGGCCTTGGATTCAATCCCCAGTGCCAAAAAAATAAAGAATGGACAAAAGTGAAAATTTACCAATCTGCATGTGTAAGATCCATGCATTTTATGCACCTCGTTGTATGTATGTTTTACTCTGATTAAAAGAAAAAGAATCTTTTATAGTAAATCCTGAAGTGAGGTGATACGAGGTCTGAGATGTGCCTCAGTAATCAAGGGGGTTTTGAAGCATGTGGGAAGGGGCCTGTGGCAGAAGAAGGCTGGCCACAACTCGGAGCAGGTCCCAACATTATTTTCTCTCTTTTTGTTTATTAAGTTATGAAATTCCAATAATAAAAAGTAAAAAGAAGAAAGAAAAAAAAGGATGTATATACCACTTCCTGTATGTGTTTAACAGTTCCGGGTGAGTCCAGGCCCAGCCCCAAGCTCCAGACCTGGAAGAGTGCAGCCCTGAGTGGTGTGGCTGTTTGGACATCTCTGCCCTTCCCGGGCAACCCTGGATATCCAGCACACAGCTACCAGCAGAATGAGGATGGTCACCTGGCGCCAGGTGAAGAGACAGCGCCGCTCAGAGAGGGTAGCTAACGCCCAGGCAGCTCCTTTCGTCTTCTGTCCCATCTCCTCCCAGACACACGCCCACACTGGTGCTTCCCAGCTCCTCCACCAGGACTCTGGCCAGCCGGCAGACCACCCAGGGTAAGGGTGGATGCTGAGCAGCGGCCTTCATGGTGGGAGACAGTGCACAGGGACCCATCTCCAGGGAAGAAGTTAGTCCCTCGTCCCCAGAGAGACACTCCCGAGTTGCAAGGAGGCAGTCCGGTTGCTGGGATGAGCTGGGCCCTGGCTGGTTTTGCCGTGGACCAGCTAAGGAATGTGGGCATTGTTTGCTTAGTCCATAAGTAGGCATCGAGTACATGGCAGGAGCCTCACTCTGCTAGGCTCCAAGACCCAGTCCAGGCCACCGTGGAGCCCCCAGCCTGCTGGGGAGCAGATGACAGGTAGCAGGTTGCAGACAGCAGCTCCTGGGGTGTGACAGCATGGTCTAACTGAGTGAACCCTCCAGGACAGGCGGGAGCTGGCTGGGTGGACTGCAGCTTGGAGACCAGACAGCCGGGTGGGGAGGCGGGGGAACTGCAAGTAGCTGTATGGGGCTGTTCGTGGGATTCAGGGAGATGGTGGCTATACTGGGTGGACTCAGCTTCCTCTGGCTCATTCAAAGGCTCATGGGAGAGGAAGCTGGAAGGAGGCTGCCCAGCCCGGACACAGCTGGCCCCAATCACCAGGAACCCAGCCCACATCCTCCCAGCTCTGCTCCTGACAGGGAGGTCCCCGGGGACGGGGCGCATGGCCAGCTGCACGCTCCAGTGTTGTGTGGCATGTCCACCCGTGTGTGGCTTGGGCTGGGTCAGCCGGGTGGAGGCCCAGCTGCCAGTCACTTATCCCTTGGAGCTTGTTTAAAAAGCCACAGAGCAGGGCAGGCACACTGGCATCTGCCAGCTGGGACTTCTGGGTCCCAGATTCTGCATCTGCCACCTGGCTGTAGCTCTCTGCTCTGCACACCGAGTCCCCAGTGCTTCCCATTTTTTCGACCTGGCCCCCGCTGTCCCTGGATTTGCCTGTTCCCAGCCGGCCCAGCCCAAGCCAGACTCCTGGAGGCCTGCCCGAGGGTGCCCTCTGTCCTGCGCCCCTTTCCCACCGAATGACCTGTCCCTGCAGCCCTCCTCTCCGGCTCGGCTTCCCACCAAGGGAGGCGGCCAGTTCCGGGCCTGCTGTCCTCACGTGCTTTCCCGGCCACCCCTCCCGCCCTGCGAGGCCGCCAAGCCTGTTCCTCTTCCTCCATGTGATTGCGACAGACTGGCCTCCGCTCCCAGCTCCCTGTCCCCGCCCCGCGGCCGGCTCACTCCACTCCCACTTCCTGAGCCTGGCGCTGGAGCCCTAGAGGCCAGGCCCGGCCGCTCCGGCCCGGGGGGCACGTCGGCCCTGCAGCTGGGCTCGGGAAGCCACTGCCACCACCGCTCAGGACATCCCGGCTTCCCACCCTCCTCCCAGGCCTCCACCCATCTGGTCTCCCGGCAGGCCGGAGGGCCGCCATGCGCCCGCCTCGGGTTGCCTCTGCCTGCGGCCTGGCCTGGGGGCCACTCCTGCTGGGCCTCTGCGGGCTCCTGGCTGCATCCCAGCCCCAGCTGGTGAGGGGGCGGGGAGGCTGGCAGGGCAGGGGAGGTTTGGGCAGCCCTCTCTGCAGTCTGGTGCTCTCCTGAGCTGACCCCTCACTCGTTCTTCTCCCCTCGAAGGTGCCCCCATACCGCTCTGAGAACGAAACGTGCTGGGACCAGGAAAAGGAGTACTACGAGCCCAAACATCAGGTCTGCTGCTCCCGGTGTCCCCCAGGTGAGAGGTGATGGCCCCGGGAAGCCCAGGCCATGAGGAGTCAGAGGGAAGGCGGCCCCTGCCCCCCAGGAGAACTCGCTGGCACAGACAGAGAGCTGGAAACAGTGGACCGGGTGGCTGCAGGCACTGAGATCTGCGCTGGTCACTGGGCCTCCTGGACAGGGGCAGGGAAGGGGCGAAGAGCTCGAGCGCAGCTCAGGTCTCAGAGCAAGTGGCAGTGGTGAGGCAGAATCTGGCCCTCCTGACACTACTGTGCTGCGTCTAGGCACGTATGTCACAGCCAAATGCAGCCACAGCCAGAACACGGTCTGCACCGCGTGCGCCGAAAATTCCTACAACGAGCACTGGAACCACCTCTCCATCTGCCAGCTGTGCCGGCCCTGTGACCCAGGTGAGTGGGGTGCCGGGGACTGGGCCTCCCGGAGCACAGCCCCTCTCTGAGTTCTGTCTCCCGCCAGTGCTGGGCTTCCGAGAGGTCGCGCCTTGCAGCAGCACTCGCAAGACCGAGTGCCGCTGCCAGCCGGGAATGTTCTGCGCCCACCGGGACCCCGAGTGCGTGCACTGCGAGCTACTTTCGGAGTGTCCCCCCGGCACTGAAGTTGAGCTCAAAGGTCAGATTCAGAGGGCAGGCGGAAAGGAGGCCGGGTGTGGGTGGCCCCGAGCAAGGACCAGGAGCCTGGTGCTGTGTCGTGGTGACCGCTCAGGTCGCTCTCTTCGGCATCAGACGCCCCTTTTCATTCAAGCAAGAGGCTCGCAGAAGCGGGTGCAGGAAGGCGAGAGCTAACGAGTGATGGCCAGCAAGCGGGAGGCCATCCGGTGGGCATGGAGGAGGCACACAGCTGGGCTCCCTTGTGCCCCTCACCCTGGTGGCTTGCTTCCTCCTGCCAGATGAAGACGGCGAACCTGACAACACCTGCAGCCCCTGCAAGGCCGGGTACTTCCAGAACGCCTCCTCTTCCAGTGCGCGCTGCCAGCCCCACAGCAGGTGCGCGCGCCCGCCTGGCCCTCCCGCCGGCAGCCCCCCAGCGGGCCTTGGTGGGCAGGCTGGAAGAGCTCCTGGTCCTCCCCCCCGCAGGTGCGAGGACCAGGGCTTGGTGGAGCTGGCTGCAGGCACTGCCCAGGCCGACACAAGCTGTGGAAATCCACCAGAGCCACTGCCCCCCGAGACGCCAGGTGAGGGGCCGGGGCGGAGGCACACGAGGCAGGCTCTGGGCCAGTGATTTAATCCTCTTCACCCAGAAATGGGGAAAAGATCAATCCTTCCCTCCCAGAACTGCGGTAAGAAGAGAAGCTCCCTCAGCTGGAGCACCCCAGACTAGCTCAGCTGCCGACACACGTGGGTGTGCTTTCCGAGTTATAGACAATGTCGTGACAAGGCACACCCTCCACTGAGATGGCACCATGACCCACACTGTCATTTTGAACTTGCCTGCATCAAAAACTCAATTTACTAGACTGCAGACTCAGCGCGAGGCCGCGCTCTCACTGGTGGGGAGGCGACCTGCCCGCGGGACTCACTCTTGGTTTTTTCCTGCAGACTGACTGGCTTCCTAGTCTAGTGGATATGCCGGTAGATGTTTCTGATGATCATAGTCCTTATCAATGGTTTATTAGCGTTTTCAAATTACCAAATATTTATAATTACGGCTTTTGTTTATTGAGCGTAGCATGTCAGGCAGTATAAACATTTTCTATTTACCGTCTCACATAATAATCTTACTGATTCCATGAAGTACAAGGGCTGATCAAAATATATGGTATTGTTCTTTAAAAATTATTACAGTAAAAGACACATTTCCATTAATTTCCCTCAAGATATTCCCCCTCGCCTTGAACACACCCATCCCATCATTCTTGCCACTTTCTGAAGCAGTTCTGCAAGGCCTCTTTCATGGGTGTCTTTATAAGGTATGGTCAAAAATATGGTGAGTGCTGCCGCTGAGTGCCATCCTGTAGAAAGGCGACTCACAAAAACACTATGGTGTGTCCTCATCAATGTCATTCACCAGATCCGGCACCATGCAACTTCCGGCTCTTCCCCAAGGTCAAAATGACCATGAAAGGTAACCCTTTTATATCAATTAAGCACAATTAAAGACACGAACAAAAGCAGACTTCCAGAAGTGCTTCAGAAAGTGGCAACAACAGTGGGATCAGTGTGTTCAAGGCAAGGGGGAGTATCTTGAGGGAGATTAATGACCATGTGTCTTTTACTGGATTAGTTCTGTTAGTCAGTTTTGTTTAGAGGGGGTGCTGGGGATCGAACTCAGGGCCTTACGCTTGCTCGACAACCACTTTACCATTGAGCTAAATCCACAACCCCTAATTTTTTTTAAATTGAAACATTCAACATATTCGATCATACTGCATAAGTTCTATTATTATCCTCACTGAGGAAACTGAGGCTCAAGGAAGTGTAGTGATTTGCCCAAGATCAGTCACCCCAGTGGTAACTGGTGTTATTAAGACCTGTACTCAAGTCTCTTTTACTACAAAGCCCACACCATCTCACACACACACACACACACACACACACACACTCTCTCTCTCTCTCTCCATCTCTCTGTAGAAAAATTAGAAAATGCAGATAAGCAAAACTAAAACTCACCCATAAAATCATTGCTTAGCATATTCACCCTTAATATTTTGATATATTTCCTCCCAGACGTTTTCCTATATCTATATGTATGAATGTTTTCACTAAAAGTGGAATAATTTGAGTGCTTTAGAACCTGAGTGGGGGTACTAGGGATGGAATCCAGGCCCCACACATACAGGCAAGCCCTCTACCACTGAGCTACACTTCCGAGCCATGTAATCTGATTTTTCAGTCAACAGTGTCTCATATCTATTTTCCCAAGTTCTCTTAGAATTTTTAACTATGTATCAAACAGACGGGCACTTTGGAGCTGGGCTAACGACTCATTTTCTATATGAGAAACTAATGCCCAAATAGGCATAATCCCTTAAAGTCACACTGCTGGGCAGAACCTGGGTGTCCCTGGTCCAGACTCCTGGTCCAGGTTCTCCCATCCCTCCCATTCTGCGACACTCCCTCAGGCCGCAGATTCAGGGGATCAGAAGGGGCAGGGCACAGCCAGGTGCCAGGGCACCCCCTATAATCCCAGCTACTCTGGAGGCTGAGGCAGGCAGATTGAAAGCTCAAACCCAGCTCGGGCAATTAAAAATAAAAAATATAAAAAGCTGAGGCTGTAGCTCCGTGGTAGAGCACCCTTGGGTCCAAGCCCCAGTACTACAAACAAACACCACAGTGTACAAACGCCCAGGCGCTCCTGACTGTCCCCAAGCAGCACAGATAAGCACTGTTGACTCCACGCTATCCATGGCAGACTGAGGCCATAGCAGGATCAACAATGTCCGCAGCCACAGATCAGGCTCAGAGAGATCAAACTCCCACCTCCCTGTCCTCCTTCTGAAGCCCGTCCTGAGCAAGGCAGTGGAGAACTTGCCCTGGGGGAGCTTGGAAGTGAGGCTCCCCGGCCC
>PVJO010023241.1:0-26480 GCA_004026905.1 Hystrix cristata | reverse complement strand
TGGTCATTATTATGGCTTATATCTAGATGTCCCTCCAAAGTCTCATGCACTCATAGGGGGGGAGTTTCGAAAGTGGCTGGATTAGGGTGTGTGAATGTGGATTAAGGATATGATACTGAGAATAAGGGTGTGGGTAACAGAAGTCCTACCTGGTTGTGGGTGGCACTAATCAATAGGTTTGTAGTCTGGATGGAATATAAAGGGAGAGAGGGAAGGCAGGCTTGCTGCTGTTGCCACACCATGAACAGTTTCTCCTCTGTGATACACCTCTACCATGCCATTTTACCTTGAAGTCAACTGACTATGAACTGAAACTCTACAAACAGTGAGCTAAAATAAAGCTTTCTTCTTTTAACTTTGGGTGTCAGGTATTTTGTCTCAGCAATGAGAAAAGTAACTAAGACAGATTTAAACTTCTTATTATGTTCTTTAACTTCTTCACAGTATAATATAGTTAATCATATTCACTCATCAGTTTTCCAATTATATTTCTTCTATTTGATTAATTTCCTCATTAGGGTAATAATTGGTGATCATAAAAAATCATTTACTTACCTCATTACTACAACATATAACTCCTGTTGTTTCCTTATCATTGTCTCTTGTTCAGCCTCTAATCAATTTTCCTTGAAAATAAGAGTCCTAGAAATACTGACTTCATATAAACATAATTTTTTTTTCTTTTTTTTTTTTTTTTTGTGGTGCCGGGGATTGAACTCAGGGCCTTGTGCTTGCAAGGCAAGCACTCTAATCACTGAGCTAAGTCCCCAGCCCCCTGACTTCATATATTTAAAAAGATCACAAATGATACATCAATTTATTCTATATGATTGCTCTATGGCCAACATGACCCTCTTCTCTCTTTTCTGGCTTCAGGTTTTCAATGTGGTCTACCTTTAAAGAAGGAAAGTGAAACTTTGAGACTGAATTCCAGTTTTGTTTTTAGAAATATTTTAAGCTATCACAACATGCTGCTTTTTCTAAATGTAAGATCTTTTGTAGACTAATGATAAAAATCCTCTTGCTTTAGATTTTCAGTCTCATTTGTTTATAATGTGGGTCCCACCAGAACTTTTAAATATTTTCCCAAAAAGTGTCTGTGAACATATTTACAAATTGGTAATCGTGATGTCCCTCAGGCTTTTACTATCCTCTGACTAGCTGTACCTTCTGGTGTAATTTATCTTTTAGAGTACACCTCATGCAAATCCGTGTCCAAGTCATCTGTTGTATTTATTCTTCCACCAGCTTTAATTGCCGTGATCTGATGTTGTTTTTATTTACTAATAAAATCTACCAATACAATATCTTGAATGTAGTTAATGAGCAATAATTATTTAATAGCACATTATTTATCCAAGATTCTACAGCATTCTCTAATTTACTCGTTCAGCTTTCTGCTTTATCTGGCCTTAACTTTTCCTTACCTCTCACCTGTTCTTGGGTACCACCTTGCTAGTTATTTATCAATTTGTCTATATAAAGAACATATGGCTATAGACATTAGACTAAACATTTCTTTACTTTTTTGAACAAATGCAAGTTAAATATTTTTTTAGATTCTATTAGAGAGAACAAAACTCTATGCCTGTAATCTTAGCATTCTAGGAGACTAAGGAAGAAGGGTCACATATTCAAACAAAGCCTGGGCAATTTAGTAATTAGGAAGACCTGGTCTCAAAATTTAAAAAAAAAAAAAAAGAAAAAACAACAACAACAACAACAAAAACGCAAAGCTTCAGAAAGGAGAAGGCTAGGTATGCAGTTCAGTGTGATAGCCCTGGGTTCAATCCTTAGTACCCCCCCACACACACACTCTGTGTCTAGTACATACATAAATCCTGTCATTTTTAAGAAAATGTTTCCCTATAATATAGAAGAAGGCAATATGATGCTTAGTTTAAGTTCAGCTATATTTTCATGCAATTTTGGGGGGGGGTTGCACAATTTATTTTGAAATATCATATAAATATAGTTCATCTACAATTGTATTCATTTTTTTTTTTTTTTACATTTTCTTCATCCTAATTTTCTGGATAGTCCAATTCTTTTTCTTTTTTTATTTTTTAACGAAGAATATGTATTGGTACATTGTCCATATATTGATCACATTTAACATGTTTGTTTTGTACCTGTACATGGTGTCTCTTGGTTCTCCCCCCTCTACCCTCCCCTCCCTTCTGTTCCCTCCATCCCTATTTACAGCAGGTTTATTTACAATTCTCCATGATTTCCCTTTCCCCTTTCTTTCTGTTTTTTCCCTTCCTGTTTTTCTCCCTTCCCTCTTTCTGGTACTCCTCTCCTTTGTATATTATCTTCCTTTTATATGCAGACTAGTCCAGCCACTGTGGAAATCAATATGGAGATTCCGCAAACAACTAGAACTAGAGGTTCCATTTGATCCAGCTATTCCCCTACTGGGGATCTTTCCAGAAGAGTTAAAATCGTCATACTACAGAGATATATGCACAACCATGTTTATAGCAGTGCAGTTTGTAATAGCTAGGTCTTGGAAACAACTCAAATGCCCAACGACCAATGAATAGCTAAAGAAGATGTGGCTTTTCTATGCAATGGAGTACTACGTTGCCATAAAGAAGGATAAACTAGAGTCATTTGTATGTAAATGGATGTTCCTTGAGAATATACTACTAAGTGAAATAAATCAGACACTCATGACGACACATCGAATTGTTTCTCTGATATGAGAAACTATAACTGTAAGTAAGGACAAAGTAGTGTAACGGATATTGTATTCATTATTTGTGCAAGCAATATTATTTTAAGGGTCATGGAGACTGGGAAAGATTGAGCTTATAAAATTTTGAGACCATCATATCTTGCAAGCTGTGTTTGTAAAACTGACCAGCCAAAAGACAAATTTTGTGTACACCTGGTGGTGCCTTGGAAGATACTTTCATATGAAGAAACAGTAATCTTGTTTAGTCAGAACATTAGAGGTGAGAACTAAAGTGTTGGTGAGGGTTCATCTTCTGGCCAGCTTCTGCCCAGACCCACATTACTTCCATTTCCTCAAATTGAACTTGAACATAAAACAAAAGTGAGGTTAATGTGAACATATGGACATCTGTGTATAGCAATTATGCTCTTAAGTATAATTCTGCAAGGGGAAGGCATTCGTATGTTAGCACAAAATTAATTCTAAATGTTCATATTAACTCTCTTTGGAATAGTCCCAAATTTAAGCATAAATTTAATATACAAATTCCCCAAAAGAACAGAAATTATGAATTACAGAAAGAAATATCTCTTGCTAATTAGACTAAATCATCTACTGCTTCATCCAATAATATGGATAAATGTCAGATACGATACTTATTTTTGAGTAAACAGGTTGAGTACTACAAAAATATGAGGTGTTGTGTTTATAGTTCTTAAGACTGAAGCATAATTTCTAATTTCAAAACATTGTAATTCATCTTTGCTTAATAGATTTATGAAAATATTTTTATTGATTTCTCAAGTAACGTGTGGGAGAATTCATGAATAAAAAAATATACAAAACATATACTACTTGCAAATAGAAACAAGCAAACAACTCCAGGCCTGCAGATATAAACTGTTGATGAGGAAATTGAATAAACAGTAATTAATGAATAATTAGGTCAATTATTGTATTCTTAAATTTAATGTAGATATAATTAAAAATTTAAGGAATATTTTTATATGAAGATCAATAAAAATTTCACTGAGAAAACATATCAAAATATTATTAGAATGTCTCATTTGCAATTACAGAAAATTAATTTTTTAAAAAAAAGACACTCTCTAACAGCAATCAATGCTTTTTAATTATAATTTTAATGTGAAAAGAGTACAATTTAACCTAAATTTTCTAAATATAATTTTATGATATATAAATATTTTATAACAAAATGTGAGAATTTTCCTCTTAATAATCAATAAAAAGAACCAACAGTTTTAATCATTTTCCTCACAGAAATACCCATTTTGTCTACATTTTATAAAATTAAAAATCAGATTCAACTTTAATATTGGGCCTTGGGGCTGGGGATTTAGCTCAGTGGTAAAAGTGCTTGCCTTGCAAGTATAAGGACCTGAGTTCGATCCCCAGCACCGGAAAAAAAAAAAAAAAATATATATATATATATTATATATATATAAAATATATATATATATTATATATATATAATATATATATTATATATATATATATATTGCTCCTTAAGGGAATGACTAATTAAAGTTTAGTATGTCCGAAACATAGTATTTATATTGCATCTACTAAGCACCTTAAATTGTGTAAAAAATGCTTTTAGCTTTTAAGCACTAAAATTGAGTATGGTCTCAATAACATAAAATTCTGTTGTTAATCAGCTTTATGTTACCATATTGAAATATTTAAAGTAAAGACTTTATAAAAGAAAAATTTCATTTAGTTCACAGTTTTGGAGAGTCTAGTCAATGACAAAGTAGCTCCACTGTTTTGAGCCTCTATTGGAAGTGCTGGATGGCAATGGTGGGGAGCAAGTGGCAGAGAAAAACTTCTGCCATCGTGAGTGAGGAAGCAGAGAGAATAACTGCATAGTGTACCATCTGATAATCCCAGTAGAGGCCTGAACCCAATGACCTGAGGACCTCAAGGTAGGTCCAGTTCCCAAAAAGTGAACCTATATGGTTCTCAAAGACTGAATTAGTTGCCCTTGTTCAGAAAGACAGGAAAATTTGGATTTATCTAATAAGATCAGTGATATTTCCTGGGAAAAGGGAATGAAGGCAAGTAAACAGATGAAAGGTTAAGCAAAGCCTAATGGAAAACTGTTCACGTATGTATAAGCAATCACAGTGGGCCACCCTTCCATATTATTTAGTCACATTAATCATTTTTATTCTATTTTAGGTCAATAGCACTTTGAATAATTAATATTTATTTGCCCGACACTGTAATTACCATACACATATTTCATTTTTAATTTTCATTAGTTTTCCCTCCATTTAACAGTAATGAATGTAATGACTAAAGAGTTGAAGGAAGAAAAGGAATAGTAGAAAAACTAAGGAAACAATTTAACTCTGGATGATCCCAAAGCCCACCAAAGGAGTGCAGTCTGATCCATGCAGAAAAGTAGGAAACAGGTGAAGTCTGAGTGAAGTCAAAACAGCTGACAAGAAATATAGCATAAAAACTGAAATTAGAGCCCTCCAGTGAAATTCATTGAATAATATTTATAATTAATTTAATATTTTAGAAAAAATAATTTGATAAGAGTCAAATAGATTAAAGTAGCAAAAAATACCAACTGAAAATAACTCCATTATTTCAGATGTGACTTTTTGAAAATTCAAATCAATTTAAGAAGGAAAAAAATGATAATGAACTCAATAGAATAGTTAACAGAATAGATAGCTGATTGCATAGGACGAAAAAAATATGAGAAGAAACAGTGATGATTGGTATTCAAAAAGCACTACTTTGGCATATTAAAACATTTTCAAGATGAGAATATTCATTGATGTACTCTAGCTTCTAACATCTTCACTTTTTTTTTCATTTTTTCCTGTTTTTCTTTTTTTTCCCTTCCTCCTTCCCTAGTTCTTCTTCTCATTTGAATATTTTCTTTCTTTCTTTTTCACAATCTCTATTACACATTTTTGTCTTTATTTGTACTTACAGTTTCTCATACCAGACAAACAATTTGATAAATACTCATGTGTGTCTAGTTTATTTCACTTAAGAGTAATTCTTGGTCTGGGATTTAGCTCAGTGGTTAGAGTGCTTACCTAGCAAGTTGCAAGACCCTGAGTTCAATCCCTGACACCAAAAAGTATGTTCTCAAGGTGCATCCATTTGCCTGTATGTGATCATTATGTATATCTAAAATGTGCCAATAAATCTTCTCAGTTCAAAACAAAAATTTAAAAAAAATAGCTACCGATATTGTTTATGTTCCTCCACATTTCATTATTTTTTCATATACGGATTTATTTTAACTTCATTGCAAACTTGAGGAATTAGTGGGAAAAATACATACCACAAATTTTATTTAAATAGTAGACAGACAAAAACGTTTTTTGATGCAAGTGAACCATACAGATGATCTCAGGAATCGATGAACTCTTAATATACCTTCAGCGATGATCAAAATAAAGTCTTCATTGCCTTAGAGTTGTGTGGATTTATCATTGGTGTTAATGTATACTACAACATAAGTATAGTCAATTCAGTGTGGATTTGTATTTCTAAATAAATACAGACGTCTTTTTTTCTGCAATATTTTAAGAAATAAAAATGGACCTTTAGAATATTTCCCTTCACATTATCCTAGAGACTGTGTATTAGCAAAAATAACCATATCACTCACCGTATTACTTCTCATTTTCTGCTTCTCCTGAGAACAGATGGTTTGTGTTTTTTTGTTGTTATTGTTGTTGTAGTTGTTGTTCTTTCAAGTTGTGATAGCCAGTGCAAGCAGTTAATTTAAATTGAAATCAAAACTTATTATATTTGGAGAATATCATACACAACTGTAGTATTTCAGGAACTTTGGCTTTGGCTAGTGAATGGGGGGGTTACAATGGGCAAATAATAGTATTAGGAGGTAGGGAACGGGTCTTTATTTCAATAAGCTAATGAAATAAACTCATTTTGGAGACACTTTTATCCCTCTGAAATTAATGAAGTCAACGTAAATAAAAGATTTTTCCTGAACTAGCTTGCAACTTCAAAAAAGATCTGAATATTGTATGTCCACAAAACACTAGGAACCATGGATTAAGTCCTTTTAATCTTGCCACTCCTAGTAACCCAGCAACATCAGTTACATTATGCCTTACATTATGTAAGTAAGGCACTTAGTGAACACAGATCCCATTCCATCTTAGTTCAAAAGATAACTCTCTTTGATGCAAACAGAAATGCTCATGCATTTTCACATAGCATTTCTGGAAGGAAATTTTCCAAAAACATACAGATAGATTAATTTATTGGTTTGTTTCTTTGTTTCCCTTTAAGTTACATTCAATATAACCTTGAATGCTTTCAAATTTACTGATTGAACTAGTGGGATGTGAGCATGTCCATCACGTTGAGAATACAGTGATCTCTGATTTTGAATACAGTAATCCCTTTCTGGGAGAAGGTTCATAAATCGGATTAGTTCTTAAGTCCAGCAAAGTGAGTCCATACAGTTTTGACACAAATATACAGTGTTAAAAAAAAAATGAAGTCTGTTCATATCTGTGAAAGTATGCAACTTGAATGTCAGTAAGTCAGGGACTTACTCTAGCTGGTTTTGGGCTTACTGGCATGTTTTGAAATTCTCTGCCACAGAATTTTCAGCTGAAAAGGCAAAGAATCAAACAAACAAACAAAAAAATACAATAACCAAAAAAAGGGTGATTAAACCAGTTATGTAACATGAAAATGAATAGCATAATGCATAAATTAAGGATTAAGAGTAAGCGCTGGGAGAGGAAAAGTCAAGGAAGCTATTAATGCATTGCCCAAGGTGAAGGGAACTGCCACAGAAGGTAGAAGTATTTGCTGAAGAACAGCACTGCAGATAAGAGAAGCAATCTCAGAATTTTTCATCATCGGGATAAGAGAAAGGATCTCAGAATTTTTCATCATCGGTTTCATTCTCTGCCCAGGCATCTGTCTGTCGGCAACTGATTCCAGAAGAAAATTATTTCTCTTTCAACTTCACTATTTCAGTCAAGTGGCTTTTCTGTCAGAGTATGTTCTGAAGATGCCCGACATTGGATTGTGGTAAGTACACTTCCAAATTTCTCCTCTGCAATACAGAGCTGACTTTAGATGGAGGTAGATGTGATAGAAAATTCTAACAGATAATCCAGCTCAACCTCTCCTCTTGACAACCAATGATCAAAATATAGGTTTGCCTTACTAAATTTCTCAGCGAAGAGATTTACCTCATTGTATTTCTATCTAACATGATAAACTGTAACTACTAGACACTCATGGCCTCTTCCAAATGGGGAGACACAGAATCTCTCAGGTCACTGCACCAGTCCGTTTACAATTTTCAGCTCTTCCGTAGCTCAAACACACTCTCCCTTAGATGGCTTCCAATTTAAATATTGAAAGATGAGGTTACTCATTATTAACATTGTTCTGCTAAATTGGAGAATAGTGCAAGGTAAATAATTTAAAATGTATAAACATTAAAGCCAAGAAGAGACACATAGATATTACAATTCTCATTTCTTCAGCTTGTCAGATGGCCAGAATTGCCATTTACAAATTATTCTCCCCTTTATCTCTATACACTATTTTTGCTCAGCCATCCCCACTCTAGTTATGGTTATTTTGTGTGGGAGGGAGGTATGTGACTGAAGTTATTGTTTCAGAAGGATCTGTGTCATTGGCAATCTGGCCTTTATGCAATTGCTGTATTCTTGTTCATATTTGTTAACTTGGGAGTAATATGCAGAACCCACTATGTTCAGACATATTTAGTATTTACCTCATTTTATATTAGTAATCTTATGGTCTCTGGACAATCAGATCTATCATACCAACCTACACATTAAATCTTTTTTCATGCCTGTCAGCTCTAAAGTGGCTAAGGGGAAATCTTTTTCCAATTCTATATAATTTGTGCTAAGTCTCCTGGTGAACACATTCCTTCACTGGGAACCAGAAGAACTCAAGTTGCAGAGATAGGAATCAAAATTTTTGAAATGAATTATTACAGATAATAGTAACCAAAATTACTCCAATTTCCACATCGACTCTGTAACACATATAATCTGGCTATTGGAGAAATAATACTATATACCAGACAAGGATTTATAGTGTATTACAGTTTAGAAGAAACCACTGGCTTGACATATGTTGTCATACAGTCTGCATGATAATGGGATTTCTGATGGCCACTGTATTGTTCATTAGGTTTACACTAAGATGATGGAGGTTATAAAACCCAAAATGAATTTGGTGACCACAAACATACTGCTATACTTAGCACACTAAATGAAATTCCTGGTAAGAAGACGTGTTGTGCGTGCTCTGTGATGCTAAAAGAGACATCTTACAAGCACACTAATGGAGTAGTGGAAGAAGCATTGGAAATCGTGAAAAGTAATCCACATCTAGCCTAATATTCTTTCCCAGGAAAGAGAAATCACTATTCTTGCCATGAAAGGTTACTACCATTGAATTGCATTTATACCTTTGTTGATAATCAGTTAGCCTATATAGCTGCTGATCTATTTCTGGACTCATTTTTATACTGCCTGATTATTGTGGCATTATAAATCTTGAAATTAGGGAGTACTCTGGCTTTTAAAAAAATTATCTGTCTATCTTAGTTCTAATGAACATCTATATGAAATTTAGAAAAACCTTGTCAAGTCTGGTATAAAGTTGTAGTAAGGATTTGACTGGGATCAAAGTAAATCTAATGACTCATGTAACTAAAGAGATATACTAACAATATCATCTACTGTGCAAATATGGCACATATTACCAATCACTTATCTTTTTTTTAATTCCTTTCATCAATAACTTGTAGTTTACAGCATATGGTTCTTAGAAATTTTAGTCATATGCCTAAATATTTAATCCATTTTTGTTTTAAATGGCATATGACAAAATCCAAACCCACAATATCCACATGCACAAAAACCCAAAAATATACTTACAAGAGACTTACTTAATAATTTCAGTAGACTTTTTTTTCCATGAGAACAATAATGTTCCCCTGGAAATAAGGACGGTTCATTTATATTAACGAATTGAGTGGAGGACTACTCTTTTATACACACTACACAGTTATTTAACAGTTATGTTTTATTTCCTTTGATCTTAAAGAACAAAAGTTCTCTCTGGCACTATTTCCCTCTGAATTAAAAAAAAAAAAAGAAACGTTTCATTAGTATTTCTTCCAAAGTAGATCTTCATAAAACACATTTGTATTTTCTTCCTTGTTCCAATAAATTGATTTCACTTTGTTTTGATAGAATGATATAGAATTAGATGATATAAAGAGAGTTAGAGATTTAGATATAGATGATATGGAATTCTAGCTTTGATTTTCAGCTGCTTAAATGACTATTCAAAGACTGTCTTTTGGTCTCTGGATTCTGATGGGAACTCTGTAGTTCCTCAAGTCAATGTATTCCAGTGTGTAGTCTATTATTATTTCCCTTCTTCTTTCAATTTTTTCTTTAAATTTTTAGTTTTTAGAATATTGACTATGATGTGTATAGTCACAATTTCCTTTGGGTTTAGCTTGTTTGAAGTTTACTTCTCAAATTGAACTTCTTGAGTTTAAATTAGTATCTGCCTCCACATATGACTACAGTAATTTTACACTTGGATGGTCCTGGTAAAAATCCCCAGTGAATATCAGGAGAAAACTATAATTTTAGTTTTATATATTATTTCAATATAGGATACATTTTCTTATTTTCATTTTCCATAAAAATTGTACATTCTGAAAATTTTTACCCATGAATTCCTTATGCTTACTATCCAGTAAGTCTTTTAGATTCTAAGGCTATGGCCTATGACACTGATTTGAGTACTTTTTTCTTTTGATGTCGTTTACTAAATACACTTTGTTTTTAAAATATACCTACACTAAAGTTGTGTACAGTTCATAATAAAAATAATGCTAAAGAACAGTTAGGATTAAAAATGTGATCAGTGATAAAGTTTACCTTGATTTTCGAGAGTCGGTACCATAAACAGAAAGTTAAAAGTAAATACATTTTTTTTTTTTTTTTTTTGGTGCTGGGGATCGAACTCGGGTCCTTGTGCTTGCAAGGCAAGCACTTTAACCACTGAGCTAAATTCCCAGGAAAGGTGAATACATTTTTAAAAAGCATATACTACAACATTTTAATCATATGTAGGCACCGTCTTCTTAATCACCTGCTCACTCACATTGTCACACTGATTCCAGGGAATATAACTGAGGATTACTAGTCAAAGACTGAGAGACCCAAAATCTCCTAAAATACGTGTCCACTGAACTAATTACACCAAGTTTCTAGGAATCTATTGAATAAGGCCCGCTTCTGCAATTAAGGATATGTCCACATTGTAAAATCGTTCACCAACATATTGAAATCGCGTCTCCCATGCCAAGTAACAGTTTTTTGCCAAGAAAAGAAGACCCCAAGCGGTCGTCGAATCCCTGCTTTGTGCTCACCAGGTGTGAGAGCGGCACAGGGCAGCTGCCTCTCCTTCCCGAGCTCCGTGTCCATCAAATCATCCCTACTAGCCATCTGCTCACCTGCTACACTTACCACAGCGAAAGTTTGCGGGATACCGTTTATCATCTGCCAAAAACAATTAAAGACATAATTTTGCTCCAGAATAAAATGCGATGAGGATGGAAATGATTTTATTCACAAGAAGCTCTCTACCTTTCCTCTCTCTTCACAGTGACACTTCTGCCCTGCCTCTTAATTAAACCTCTACTTTGTTGTTAAAGTGTAGGAGAAAGAATATAAAATTCTTTGCTGAAAAAGCGTTCTGCTCTTTTCTTGGTCTGCTGCAGTCCTAATAAGAAAATGGTGAATTTTCTGAGATAAGGTGTGATAGAACAAGAGAGTTCAATTTCATTAACTTGTACCCACTTCTGAAAAAACTTGACAAATCTGAGTAATATAGTAAAAAGATATTGCATGTTTTAGTTCCTTTTTGAAGTATTTAAAGAATTTATTTCATCTATTTTATAGTTCTTTCCGGAAACACTTAGTAATTATTTAAAATTAGACTTAGAGATTTGGTAAAATAAAACAAAAATAGATTACATACAAACAAAAGATATGCTGAAATTGAGAACTGGTCAAAAAATCTCTACATTTTTCTGTATGAGTCAGGATATCTGAAATATGCTAATATCAAAAATGTAGCGTTTATAAAACACATACTTCCTCAAATTACAAAAACTTTGCATTTGTTTAAATTTCTAAAAAGCAGAATAAAGAAAATGTACTCTGTAAGCTTTTATACTTAAGCATTAAAAGTGATAACTGAATGTCTTTCCTCACTTATATACCCCACTCCTATTATTAGAGATTAAAAAATAGAGTGTATTTTCTTATATATATTATTTGTATTAGTAAACAATCTACATGTAAATAATCATACTGTAAATTTGTTTTTGATTGGTATTTACATTTAATAGAATGTCTGGGTGTTTTTAAAAATTTATATATGAACATATCTAGTTCTTCTTAAACATTATTATGTGCCAATATTTATTTAACTCTTTCCAATCTAGCTCTTTTCAAAATGTTTAATAAGTAATATTGATAGCTATGCATAGAATTATAATATTTTGTGCATATAATTTTGGCTGTATTCTATTTTGTATAACAAAATATTAGAATCAGAAGTAGACATCAAATGTTATGCTATTTTGTATAGAAAGATATCACTAAATTGTTCTTTGGAGATTTATAATAATTTACAAATCTATTAGGACTACTTGAGGGTGTTCTTTGCCAAACAAGTTTATACATAATGCATTAATAAATTTTATTCCTATGATTAATTTGGCTTTTAATTGACTATATTAATGTTAACTGTATTGTTAACTATATTGTTAACTGTAATGCTAACTGTAACATTACTCTAGACTATTTTTTTTATTTCTTCTGTGAATTGGTTTCTCAGATATTTGTCCAATCTCTGTTATTATTGTTTGTTTACGGTACTAATTTATAAAGTCTTTATAGTCCTATTTTTTCGATGCTATAAATTATGTCTACTGCCTGTTACATTTAAACATTGTTTACATTAAAATCTTAAAGTCATAAAATTAAATAAAAGATCAAAACAATATTAGTACATTTCTTTTTGAAGCTAACTTTTCTGGGAATATCTTCTTCACCCACAAAATACACAAATATTTCTGTTTTGTTGGGTTTTCTTTTTAGTTGATTCATAATTCTAATTTATAATTTTAATTACATGAAATTTTTATTCTTATGTTATGAGAGGGTTGATATTGTAATAAAAAATTAAAATGTGTAGCTCATTAGAGAGTTCTGTCCTTTTGACTTGAAATGCTACAATATTGGGCTGGGGATTTAGTTCAGTGGTTAGAGTGCTTGCCTTGCAAGCACAAGGCATTGAGTTTGATCCCCAGCACCAAAAAAAAAAGAAATGCTATAATATTGATAAATAACATTTTCCATTCATATACCAAATAGTATCTACACTTTCTTGTCTGCATTAATTTGCTCTTTTCACTTTCAATACCACTGTTTCTAAACGTTTTGATACATTGAGGTCAATTTTCCTCTCACTGTTCTTCTTGCAGTTCCCTATTATGACTAGTTTATTCTTAATTGTAATCTAATTTCAATTTTAGTTTACTGCAAAAATACAAGAAGTGAAGTAGTATTTCTAATTTATTATTTGAATCTTGTTAGAAAACTTATTTCTCTGACTTTAGGGTTAAATTATAAGACATAAATATAATCTCTTATTTTTAGCTATGTACAGGGAAGTATTTGTTATGTGCCTTATCAAATGATTATTTTTTCTCTTAAGCGATATACTATATTAGTATATAATTCGAAGGTTGATATCTTCTTGAATGACCTTCCTATATTTATTCGCTTTACAGGTTATAAATAAGATTATTTCATAATAAGTGTCAGAGTTTTCATACAAACAATTCCTGAATAAGTGCTTCTCACCATGTATCATATAGAACATAAATACAGTAAATTTTTTCAAAAAGGTATTGTATGATCATAGAATTCTTGGAAATAATATAAATATATTCCATGTGTAATGTCATTTTCATTATAAAACTATTTATGCACATATATGCAGTTAAATACATGGAGAACTTTGTTTGGGGTTCTTTCATTCTATTAATCTATTGATACATATGCACGACACTGTTTTTCGGTAAGTTTATTTGTATGTGCCTTTATGTATTTCAAATTCCTGTTTGTCACTTTAAGTAGTATCCCTTACATAGCTATTATTTAATTTCTCCGGCTGACCATAATTCAACACTAAGAGGGCACATTTTTACTATTGCTACTTGCTTTAATATATACCACTTTCTGGGATATATATATTGCTTTCATAAAGTTCTTTGAAATTAACTTATGTGTGATGATAGAGTATATTTTTCATAATATCTGTAATTCCAACATTTCCTTACTTATAAGGTTACAATTTTTTTGTTTGTTTGTTTGTTTTTTGTTTTTTTTTTTTTTTTTGGTGGTGCCAGGGATCGAACTCAAGGCCTTGTGCTTGTAAGGCAAGCACTCTAATCACTGAGCTAAATCCCCAGCCCTAAGTTTACAGTTTTAAAATTGATTTGGTATGTTATTTCAGAACTGTGAACATTACTTAACAAATGATATTACCTATATGATTATGAGAACAGATAGAACATACATTTTTAAAATTGTACTCAGATTGTTATATTTCTTTCATTTCATGCACCCACAGTCTTATATTTAGGATTCTACAGTATTTTCTTCTGGATTTCAGTGCTAAATAATGATATTAATATCACATAATTTAGTTTCTATGCGGGCTAATGAGCAAGACGGAGATTCCCCTAAAACTGAGCATTATTTCAAATTATGACTCAGGGAGTATTGTCTGCTTTAATCCAGTCAATCTGGTCAATTTATCAACAACAAAAGTGTACAGTTTCACTGAAGTCAACAAAAACCCTCTAAACTTTGGCCCTGTCAGTCTTTTCTTTTCCTCTTTTGAATTACAGTTTACAAGCAAATATCTGTGAGCCCAAGGAAGTATGCACAGTTTAAAGCCTTTCAAATGAGAATTTCTTCTTTGTGTTCAACTTGTACCATGATGTTATATCTGGTTCTTATGCACTAATTTCCCACAATAAAGCAGCTTAGGAATTTGATCTTGAATTCCTGAAAATGGTCATTTCCTTATTTACTCTAAATTTTAAAAATTAACATGATTTTTAGATGATGGACCAAGTTAATGTTTTTTAATTGGGAAAAGGCTGTATTGTAATTATTTTACAAATTATTAGTTCTTTAAAAATAGTTAAGAAGCAGTTATTTACCAGAAGTTTTATTACTGGACTTAAAGAATAATACAACTACCAAAAGTAACAATGTTCCTCCAGGGCATAGCTTACATGCTGGGAACATTCTTCTTCATTTCTCTGATGATGTTAGTAGATAATAAAGCAGGAAAGCTTCCATCAAAATATAACACTATGTCCTTGGATGTAACAAAAACAACAACAACAAAAGAAAACGATCACTTTTCAAAATAGTAAATTGGCTTTTAAATATATTTCTTAAATTCACTGAAGTTTCTGAAATAGACAGGAATAAGATAAACAATGACCTGTAGGGGGAAAATCAAAGACTGACAGCCACCGCTGTTCTAATAGGTGCCGCTGCTGTTAACAAACCACCTATATCTATCAAAAGTTGATTCAAAAAGATTGAAGGCAAGGTCTCAACCCTGATTGAAATGAAATGTCAGCAAGGATAAGAGAAGAAAGATGGAGATTGTATTAAAAAGAGAAACTATGTTCAGAAATAAGCTTTGGGCCGTACAGGAATCTAAAATGGCATCTATATCCAGCAGAGCAAATTCATGGGGTCTGGAAAACTAGGTTAGTTTGTCTTTTTGAAGCACTTGTTGAATTCAGAGTTGAATCTGAACATAAATGGATTTAAAAGAGAATCCTTTTTATTGATTTTCAAGGTAAGATGACATATGAGGAAGAGAAGTAGAAAGGAATAAAAATTGCTAAGGCTGAAAAAGCTTGTTACTATCTTTTTTTTTCCAAAAGTTTTCACTATAAGAATAAATTATATACATTAATCTACTTTAAGATTGTTTACAGTATGCCTAATTGAAAAAATTGGTCATTAGTTTCTTTGATTGTCTTCATGTCAGCCTCTTATTTATTCTACACACAAGAGATTATAAAATGTCTCGCATTCCAAACCCACCACTAATCCTGAAGTTTGCACATACGGGAGAGTTAGTTATTCAGGGAGAAATGGGATATGAGAGAAGAACACTGTATTAGTCTTGAGAGTTTTAATTTCAGCTCTGACATTTCAATCACTGTGATCTTGAAAATCTCATCTTTTCTGAACCTTACTTTATACTGTAATAAAGTAGGGCAAATGCTCCCTGATATTTTCCTATAAAATTTGCATGGAAGTGTAGAGAACTGCCAAAAAATGGTATGTTACTATTTCTAAAAATACAATATTGAGCTAGGTGTGGTGGCACACACCTGTAATCCCACCACTCATGAGGCTGAGGCGGGAGGCTCACCATGAGGCTGAGACCAACCTGGGCTGCATAGTGAGTTCAAGGCCAATCTGAACTATATAACAAGACCCTGTCTCAAAACAAGCAAACAGGAGTTTGAGGATTTAGCTCAAATGGTAGAGCAATTCTCTGGCAAGCCCAAGGCCCTAAGTTTGATCCCCAGTACCCAAAACAAACAAGCAAACAAATAAAAAAATAAAAGTACAATATTAAAACTTTATTGGCTCCTTACTATCTATCAGGTATTCAAACTTCCTACAACTGAAGGTATATGGCCCTTTCAAGGGTCACTTTCTTATATGTCATTATGTAAACCTCACTCCTCTGCTCACCTCCAAGATTCAGGGCAATCCTGTCTCCTCCATGTCAACATATTTGAAATTGTCTTATAATTATATATTTTGCTTAAATTTGCCAAGAGGCTGCCTTCTCTTTGGAATTAAAAAAATACTATTTTATGCCCCAAATCAAATTCCTAAAACTATTATTAAATTAATTCTTTCTTTTATTTACTCATACTTATTACTGTCAAAGCAACACACAGAAATAAAAATGATGAAAACAAATAAAAATATATTTTCTATCAATTGTGTGCTAAAATAACAAGTATTATAAAGTATATGCATGAAATTTATGTTGCAATTCAAAACAAATATACACTCTACAAAATAACAGAAGAACAACACAATTAGTTTAAAACATAAAATATCTGCTGGTTAATATCCAATAATTATCATACATTGTAACTATAATCTGTCAACCTCACAATTCTGTCTTCAGAGGTCTACATATAGAAGGAAGTTGTGTTTAATGGAAAGGAAATTAAAATAAACATAATTTAGAATGTTGACTGGAATATGAAAATAATCTTCTGTGTTCACACATAAGGTAATTTAGAACCAAGTTACAGAATTTAGTAATTAAATCTCAATTTTATAAGCTAAAATGTGATTTCATATTCTCTTTCTTAACTGATATAGTTTGGAACAAAATGTTGCTGAATAAAAATGGCCATTAAAATAATTATGGCTAATGTATGGCTATTGTACATTACCATGTTCCATAAACTGTTCTACCTTCCTTGGTATGTACTATATTATTTAAGATTTATAAAGTTTGCTATTATCATTATTATTGGATCAATCCTTCCAGCCGAGAGAGAAAAAGAGAGATAAAAAGTGAGAGAGAGAGAGAGAGAGAGAGAGAGAGAGAGAGAGAGAGAGAGAGATTTGAGAATGGCTATACACTTACCATCCGTTAAGAATTTTGTTACTACCTAGTATCTCCCATTATTCAATGGTGTGAAAGTTTTTCTCATTGTCCAGAAAAACTTTCAAGGTGTCTTTGCTTCCTCACTGTTTCATTTACCAACTTTTTGTCACTGTAACCAAATATCTGCAAAAAACAACTAAAAGGATGAAAGATTTATTTTCAGTTTCAGAGGTTTTCGTTCAGTCGCTGGATCCCACTGTCCCCTTCCTTGGCGAGGTAGACCAGTATGTGAGTGAGGGCACGGTACAGGTAAGCTCATCTCCTCCCACCAGCCAGGAAGCAGCACTATGGGAACACTGTGTCTAAAGCAAAAGAAGTTAATCCAGCAAACTAAAATAATGAGGACAAAAGCCAACACAGTACTGACTATAATAGACTATGAGTTCTTATCAGTTCCTTGCTAGAAGATTCAAACGTGTATAATAAAACATAATAATGTCAAATTAAAGCAATATCTGTTATAGGAAATCATACATCTGCAGCACTGAGTAAAGTTGTCCAAGTGGGATATGGACTGGCTAATGCCATTAGTTGTAAAGAAGTAATGAAATCAAAAGACAACAATATATCAAGAGCTAAATGTCATAGAAAATACCATAACTATTATGTAAACCTGAACTACTTTTAGTTTATTTTCAGTAAAGTATTCCCTATGAAAATTTCATTCCTTTCTCTCATAATACAAATTTTTACATCTTCAGAGATTTCTAGAAGTTCATGCCTGTTACAAAAGACCACCTTTATTGTTACTATTCCATCCCCATGTTTAAAACAGAATCACGACCTTCAGTGAGACAGATAACCAACAAAACTTTGAGCATTCCATTGGGCTTTTGCTTCAGACTGAAATAAAAGTAAGTTTCCGTATTTCTTCCTCCCCTTCGAATATGTGAAGACATGGATTAAGATGATATTATTTCAACCAATATGTGATTAAGTTTCTTATAAACATCAACCATAACCAACATTTAGCAGTAATTCACATTATGTTCTGTGCTTCATAAATATACACTTACTGCCTCATGTGTTGCATTGTCTTAAAATCAAGAACTCTCTATGTGCATGTTTCCAAAGTTTTTGGTAAAATAGACACAATCATTAACACTTTTCAATCTATGCAAAAAAAAAAAAAAAAAGAAAGAAACAAATGCTTCTTGGATGTTATCTAGCAAAAGTTCTTATACTTTATAAAAATAGCCCTTAATCTCAAAATTCACATATATCTGTTTCTAAATTTAAGGCCTCCAAAGAGAGGTAGAAGAACCAGAGGTTTGTTTTACAGAATCTAATGGGAAGCAGGAAAATGGGAGACTGCTATTTGTAGTCATTTTTAACAAAAGAAAGGAAAATAAGCTTTACTAATATTCAACATATTGATTACAAATAATATCTTCTTTAATTCCATGTCTCTAATGTGTACCCCGAAAGACTTGTTTTGTACCTTTCAAAAAAGTTTAGTTTTATTGCAGGTAAGTCCTTAGAACCTTAGCATTCATTTTCACTCTGTTACGACTGATTGCAGTTTATATGTTCCTAATTAAGTAACTTGCAAATTATTCTATTTAGATTAAAGCAAACTAACCCTTGCAAGTTTGATTCCAAAAAAACTTGAAATCTCTTACTTCTTAATGCAAAATGCAGTTTAATATTAAGTAGGCAAGTTTGAGAAAATGACAACAAAAATGTCAGCATCAACAGACACCTAAATATTTGGGTGAAAACAAATGAATAAAAGATTTTTTTTAAGGTGAAATACTGTCATTTGTGACAACATGGCTGGTAATGGAGATCCTTATGTTAAATAAAACAGGCATGGAAAGTCAAGTACTGCATGATCTCACTCATATAGAAGCTAAAACGTCTGTCTCATAGAAGCTCAGAGTAGAATGGTGGTTACCAGGGGCTGGGGTGAGTGGTGGACAGGGAGGGACAGGGCAAGGCTGATGGATGGGCTTTGAGTTATATAGATATGAGTAAGAAATTCTGGTACGCTACTGCATTTGTAATACTAATAAGAATATACTGTATATATTTTTAATGGTATGAGGATTTTGGATGTTTTCATCATAAAAAATGATAAATGTTTGAGGAAATAGCTATTTTCAACCTGAGTTAAACATTACACAATGTATTCACGTATCCAAAACATTACATTGTCACCATTAAATATATACATTTATTGTTTTATGTATCATTTAAAAATGAATTTAATTTTAAAAAGAAAAGAAAATTGCGTAAAAAGGACAATAATGTTAACTTAAGCATTGTTTCATTTCATTCTAAGGACTCAATAGTGATATTGCCTAGATGATCTTATTTTTATGTTATGTATGAATAAAGAGAATTTTAAGAAGCATAAAAAAGCTGTATAAAGTCATTAGGAAAAAAAAGTTTTTGTTAGAAAAATGAAGGGCCATAAATGGGCAAATATTATAGATACTGATCATTCGAAATACATAGCTATACACAAAATGCATCACAAGGAATCAGTCAACAATTATTTTAATAGTCTTAAGTGTAATAATAATTATAATGTTTATTAAATAAGATTAAACTATACTTATATTTAAATATAATTATAAAGACACCTAAATGTCAAACAGACTGTCATTATTTTAGTAGTATTAATAAAGTCTGGTTCAAAGATATTTCTGGAATGTCTATAAATGTACATGCTAGATACATAAATTTCTGAAAATCACATCAGAATAAAAGAGACTTGTCTTTTTTCAGTACCATTTTTATTAGTTTTTTCTTTAATATGAAGGATGACCCAAAAGATTTGTCTTTGGAAAGACATAGTGAATAATATTGTATTAATAATTAGTTTCCATAAAGCCAAGAATGTGTAACATTATTCGTTTATGTTTTATTAAAAGACACATTGATTTAAGATAGTTAGATCTTAAAAATACAATTAAATCTGATTTTTCACTAGTGAAATATTTCTAATCAATAATTTAACTACTAAATTAACGAATTCCAAAACATTTCTTTTAAAATCTTCTTAGTAAATCTACGTCTTTGTAACACTTGTTTAATCATAGCAAAGGCTTTACTCAGATATAATGCATTAGAAATATTTTAAAAAGTGGTCGCCTAGCAGAGGTGAGATATAACTAAAGGTCTCATGAAATTATCAGGAAGCCTAGGGGAAACTGGAAAGTGGTAGTTTAAGAGAAGAAACATTCCTTGGGGAAATGATCCTTCTTAGCTCCGTGAATACACTGAATGTGTCATGCTCATTAAACTTCATACACATTCTTCTTCATGAAATAATTTTGAGATTAACTGCAAATCAACAGATGCCTTTTTCTCTCATCTCCTCTATCAAATTATCGCTGTAATTGCTTTTGATTCATTATAAAACTTTGATTACTTATCCTATTGCAATGACAGTAAAATATATTCTAAAGTTCATTATTTTTATTAATACTGTGATACTTCTACTAAAATCTAGTAAGGAAAACATGAAAGAAAATAAAAGACACTCTAAGATCAACCCTCCAGCAATTTTTAGAATGTACCACCAAGTATCAAAACTGTACCTGATATATCCTAGGTCTCTCAGTAATTGTTCTCTGTCGCAAAGCTTCAGTCTATCTAGTTTCCTCTTCTAAAAAAGTAATAAGCTGATGCCTGATCAGTGAATACTATCATCTTGTAGTTTCAGACTTGTCCCCTGCCGAATTCCTGGGTTGTATGTGGTTATCCCATCTGCCCATTTGTCAGCTCGACTGCTCCAGAAGTGCTAAGTTGTTCCTAAACCCAACTCTGAGATCCAGTCCCAACTTAATACCTGCTCATTTCTTAAAAATAAATAATACTGGTGTCAACCACGAATTTCCTTGATTCATAGATATAATAAATTTTCTGAAGTTCTCTAGAAATATTTAAATACTTTTACATGTAACTTTCTGAAATATAAAACTTCCATATTTATTCAAGTTTATCTTGTAACTTTGACTTCTGTGGGGGCATTGGCCAGAGGTATGTATGAGATGAATATACAGAGGTAAGGGACTTTTGGAGTCATATACCCAAAACATCCTAGAATGCTGGTTAGAGATTGGAAGACAGCCTATAGGGCCATGAGTCTGGGTAGGATCAAAATGCATTCCCTTAAGGAAAGAAGGCTCTGGCCTCTGTCCTCCGCATATTCCGATTTGTCATTTAAATAAGTCCCAAAATCAGTCATTTAATAGATCACCCTGACTGTCCCCTGTCCTTTCTCTGTCCCCTACATAAGTTCCTTCCCAGGAGCCCTTCTTTTTTCTTTTATCCCTGCTTCCTGGTTCTATCAATAAAAGTCCACAGAGGCTTCTGTTGGAAGCTGTCTTTATGAGACCTGTTCACACTGAGGCATCTTGGTTAAGCTCAAGGCCCTCTGATTCCTCTTGGAGTTTGGATTGGACACAGACTCCCCTTAATCTTTCATCCTTTGTGCCATGCCATAGTCATGAACTGTGACAGACCTTTTTTTGAAAAGAGTGAGAAGAAAAATTGCCTTATAGAAATGAGTTGGTTATCCAACAGTATTTGCTTTTCCCATGTAACAATTATAACTAAATGGATGTAAGATGCTTGTAAGAAAGTTCTGCTCCAAATTCTCAGCTATATTAAAATTGCTTCCAGTAGTAGAATATTAAGGAAAGCAAATAAAATTAAATTAAAATTGAAATAAACAATTACTTAAAAATTTCATAGTACTTGATTTGCTGCTAAAATAATCATCAACCAAGGAAATGAAGGCACATCAATTAGTACAAACTTATCATAAAGATGAATTAATTTTAAACATAAAATTCCCACATGCAATCATTTTTAAGGAAAATTACATGTTTCTTTTTTAAATTAAATGAAATATCAACAGATACAATCTCCTTACAGAGTCTCGTAAATTTCCCTATGTTGGTAATACTTGGAACACATTATTTACCACTTCCATTTCTTAAAGCAGTAGTTGACATCTTAAAGTAAATTCACAAATGTGTTTCTCTTTCACAATTTATTAAAGAAACTAAAGAAACTTTGTAAATTTGTCTTTTCTGCAAAAAGTGTAAATGCCGCCTGGACTTGTTAGTTATGTAAGTGAAGAAATTTACTATTATCAGATTTTATGAAGATTAAACTACTTTGAAAGGGTTTTCATAAACAAATAGGAAAAATTCTTGAATATCATGCATGATTTTTTAAAACTTTTTTTACTTCATATTTTCATGATATATCTAATGCATACAAGTGATTTTTCTTGAAAAATAAGGTCTTATGTACAATTTATCCAGCACACAATAACATATCATATAATCATGTATCTTGTGGTATCAGTACATGACAGAGTCTGATCAAAATGAAATTTTTATATATGTTTTGTTTTATTCTGGCATTTTTAAAGGCCATATTACAGTAATACTTAGAGTATTAGTTAGTTCTGTGTTGCTGGACAAAAATATCTGACAGCAGCAATCTAAAGGAGGAGTGGTTTACTTTGCCTCAGAGTTTCAGAGGTTTTAGTCCACGGTCAACTGGATCTAAGGCAGAAACTTCAAGGTAGAAGGCTAAGGCAGAAAAAAGCTGTTAACCTCATGACAGCCTAGAAACAGAGACACGGAAAGAGCTGAAGAGAAAGAAGCCAAAGGTCACTCCCACGACCACTTCCTCCAACTAGGCCCCACCTTCTAATAGCTCACTGAGGTAGAAACTCATTCTGGGCTAGTGTCTAACAGGATTTATTCCTGTACTATACAATCCCTCTCCAGGAATGCCTTCACCCATTCAAGCTGGAGATCAAAACTGGCTGGCCCACATGGTCATGAGTCTAAATAACAGAAATAAAATACTTGATTTAAAAATATCATGAAGGGCACGTCTGTCATCCCAGCACTTAGGAGACTGAGGTACAAGGACTGCCATGAGTTCAAGCCCCACCCAAACTACATGGTGAGACTCTGTCTCAAATATATACGCATATAAGCTGATTCAGTAGTATCTCCACTGAAGTTGAGATATTATTATAGCATATGACATGATATTATATCAGATGAAAATTTTGAACATTGTACTTGCAAAATCTAAGTAATTGGTACAAATGTTTTGAAGATAAAATTACTGTTGGAAAGTCTTCATGATTTTTTAACATTTATTTAGCAAGAATATGTATTGGTACATTGTATACATAGTGATCACGTTCATCATAGTTAATTTGTACCTGTACATGATACATCTTGCCCCCTCCTTCTTCCTCACACCTCCATTCCACTCCCCTTCCGTCCCCTCCCCCACCTTCCCTATTTACTGTAGCTTTATTTACATTTTCCCCTTTTCCTTTTCTTTTCTTTTTTCCTTTCCTTCTTTTTCCCCTCCTCCCTTTCTAATTCTCCTCTTTATTGAATATTACCTTTCTTTTACTTAGTTTCTATTATAATTTTTTGTCCTTATTTACACTTATGGTTTCTCATATCAGAGAAACAATTCAATACATACTCATGAGTGTCTGATTTATTTCACTTAAGAGTATGTTCTCAAGGTGCATCCATTTACCTATAACTATCTCAAGTTTATCATTTTTCGTGGCAGAGTAATACTCTATTTTATAGGAAAAGCACATCTTCTTCAGCCATTCATTAGTTGTGGGGCATTTGGGTTGTTTCCAAGACTTAGTTAGCTATTACAAACTGTTTTGCGATAAACATGGTTGTACATATATCACTGTGGTATGATGTTTTTAATTCTTCTGGGAAGACCCCAAGCAGAGGAACAGCTGGGTCAAATGCAACCTCTAGATGTAGTTTTTTTGAGGAATCACCACACTGATTTCCACAATGGTTGGACCAGCCTACATTCCCACCATCAATGGAGGAGGATTTCTTTATCCCCCAAAGCCCTGACAGCATTTGTTATTGACTAATTTCTTGATGATAGCCATTCTTTCTGGAGTGAGATGAAACCTTAGCATTGTTTTAATTTGCATCTCTCAAATGACCAGTGATGTTGAACACTTTTTCATATATTTGTTTGGCATTTGTATTTCTTTATCTGAGAGGTATCTATTGACTTCAGATGCCCATTTTTGGATTGGGTCCACTCTGTTGGTGATTTCTTTTGCTGTGCAAAAGCTTTTTAAGAGGATGTGATCCCAAGCACTGATCCTTTGTGTTGTTTTCACTGCAGTCTGAGTTTTGTTCATAATTTTTTTTTCCTACCCCTATGTCTTCAAGGGTCCTTCCTATCTTTATTCCTTTTATTTCTTTCTCTTGCCCAATTGCTTTGCTAATGGTTCCAGAGCTATATTGAACAAGAGTGGTGATAGTGGACAGCCTTGTCTTGTTCCTGAATTTAGAGTGAAAGCTTCCAGTTTTTGACCATTTAGTATGATGTTGGCTGTTGGAGTGTCGTACATGGCTTTTATCAGATTAAGGTACAGACCATAGGGTTTTTATCATGAATGGGTGTTGGATCTTGTGAAATGATTTTTCTGCATCTATTGAAATGATCGTGTGATTTTTGTCTTTGACTCTGCTGATATGGTGTATTACATTTACTGATTTTCACACATTTTGCAAGCCTTGGTTTTTTGTTTTTTTGTTTTGTTTTGTTTTGTTTTTTGTACTGGGGATTGAACTGGGCCTTGCGCTTAAGTTTCAGTTCTCTAATCTTCCTCAGAGTGACTTAGAGCTGAATACATATGACTCACTCATATAATTTCCTTCTCTGCATTCACATTTTCCTCTTCCTCTGTGACTCCTCTTCATTCTTACCTCTATGATAAAATCCTTCTACTCTTTCTTTCAATTCCTTGTGGGTTCAAATATGTACTCTTATCTTCAAGATTTCTTCTCTACTCCATGCCAAGAAGCTTTAATCTCACCAATTATTATCCCTCTCACATAGCCAATTTTAGTTCTAACATTTTGTCTTACTCATTTTTTCCCTTTTTAATAAAGTAATGATTATAATCTATGACTATGAAAATGAATCAAACCCTAAACTACCATTATATATTTTATGGTGGCATTTATTTCCTGATAGATCAGATTCTTCCAGAGGGTAGAGAGCATGAAGAGATAGTCTCATATGATGAAAGTTTATCAAAAAGTTAATTAAAAGTATTAAGAGCACCAACAAATACAATTTCTACATTTCCTCTTTTAGACTTGTGGATACCAGGAACCATCTTTGCAGAAATTCAGCACATTAGGAGTCAACAATGACCGGCCAGCACCAGGAGCAAGCATTCTTTGCTCTGTTCAAAAAAAAAAAAAAAAATCCCAAACTGACAAATCTGCTCACACGCACTGATGTCTTGCCTCTGTTCTTTCTTAGCTCTCTGAGTCTTTCATATTAAAAAGAAATCAAGGGCTGGGGATTTAGCTCAGTGGTTAAAGTGCTTGCCTTGCAAGCACAAGAACCCGAGTTCGATCCCCAGCACCGGGAAAAAAAAAAAAAAAATCAGTAGCTTAGTGAATCACTGTTGGATCTAGTCTGCATACAATTCCCCACGAGCTATCTTTTCCATATTAGGCTGCTGCATAATCCAAGCCCTTACGCTCCAGGTTGCGTGTAAGAAAAGCTCCAATTCCTATTTGGGCCACTGCAATAGAATTATGCAAAAAGAAAGCATGAACGTATAAAGGCAGAGCTACTGGCTGCTTTACCAGAGAGAATGATTTGGAAAGTGACATGGTGTCCCAATTTTCAGGTACTTTATACAAAAACACTCACATGACTTCTCGGTTTTCCTTCTGTTGTTGACTTACAGTCTGAGTCTAAATTACACAATTATTAGGCATTCGAAAATTTCCCAGAAATCAGAATGGCCCTGAATTAGCCAGAAATGGTGGTGCATGCCTGTAGTTCACCACGGGGAGCCTGAGGCAGGAGGATGCCACAAGTTCGAGGCCAGCCTGAGCTGCAGAGTGAATTCACGGACAGC
>PVJO010023240.1:0-26544 GCA_004026905.1 Hystrix cristata | reverse complement strand
AAAAAAAAAAAAAGATCTAAATTTATCGATATAAATAACGAAAGGGGGCAACACTGCTGATCCCAAATCATTAAAAGGATAAAAATTTGGGAAAAATTCAATGTCAATAAGTTTGACAACTTAGATGAAATGGACTAATGCTTTGAAATATGTAGCACCAACATACTAACAAGCTGAATAGCCCGCTATGTATTAAAGAAACTGTATTTGTAGTTAAAAACTTTTCCATACCTAGGAACAGATGGTCTCTTTGGGAAATTTATCAAACACCTAAGAAATAAATACTAGGAGTTGTAACGAATTTTCAGGAAATTGGAAGGAACACTTACGAAGTCTTCTTATGATAGCGATATTGTACTTCTCCGGTAGCAAAACCAGATAAAATCCAGAAAACAACCAATCCATTTACTTCAAGAGTATATCCACCCACACATCTTCACAGAACAGACTCAACCTGTGCAGAAGTATTCACACTGAGGGGTTTCTGTGAAGCTTGCAGCCATTAGTCAAAAATATTTCAATGCCACGTCATTTAACAGCTTGCCAAAACTAATGGTTAAGATCAGGGAGTATTAAAAGTATTGGCAGAGTTTCAGTATAAACTCAAACTAACGGGTAGAGATGGAAGAACGGCCTCTGCAAAGAGACAGGCAGTAACAAATGTCTGAATGGACACAGAGATGGGTGTTGAACAGCAAAATTATCTATGTTTGAACTGAGATTTTTTTTTTTTTTTTATGCTGGGGATCGAACTCGGAGCCTTATGCTTGCAAGGCAAGCACTCTAACCGCTAAGCTAAATCCCCAGCTGAACTGAGATTTTAAAACTACTCTCTCAACCCATTTTAATCCACACAGGTTAAAAAACACACTGCTCATTCAAAGACACACTCCAGAAAAAGCAAATTTTTAAAAGTTTTTTGGTGCTATTAATTTTAGAAAACTAATTGGCTTTGTTTTAGCTTATCCTTGTCACGTTTTTCTGTCTGTGACTCTTTTGCTGGGCATCTAAGGGAAAATCTCAGGAGGAGCAACCATAAACAAACATGAGTCAGTTCATGCGCCATGGAGGAGGGGAGGGCACCCGCATTTTTACTGCCAGGGTGGGAAGTAGAAGTGTTTGGAGATGACTGTCTTAATCCAACCACAGCCTGCTGTGACCTTTCTGGAGCTGCGAGGATGGTCAGACAGCAGTTCACAGGCCACAGGGACAATGAGATGCCCTTTCTGGGCCACGACTGTGTCCTGTCAAGCAACAGCATTTAGCCCTCTTCAGGAAGCTTCTGTCCAGGAGATGGGGAAAGACATGTGTGAGCACAATGCATGTGTGCAAGGAGCCCCGGGAGGGCACGGGCCAATGTCATCACCGCTGGGCACACTTTCAGGAACGAGCGAGCCTCGCTTCACCCACAGCTACCCAATTCCTTCCAAGTTCTGATACCCAAGGCACACCGTACAGAGACTGTCCTAATTTGGTCACTCTCCCCTAGAAGTAGGAGGGCTGTAAGAACGGAAATGGAGTTCAGTTCGAGGGAGAAGCTGGTCAATTAAGCATACAAATGAAATCCTGCTCACAGCTCCTAGCACTTGGCGTGGGCGGTTTAAGGGAAGGGCGGATATCCACTGCTACTCGGGGTCAGCTCGGCCAGGATTAACCTCCTGGGAAAGGTGAGGGAATGTGAAGAATCAGCAGCTTTGGTGGACAGAATGCTTCCATATTACTTTGTTCTGGAGACCCAAGATGGGAGAGAAGGGGGATGCTGTGATTAAAGTGGATCAGAGAAGGAGAAAATGCGAAGAAGGGTGACAGGCGTGCTAGAGGTTTGCTCTCGGGATTTGTCTGCGCCTTGCGGGTGCCTCTGCCAGAGCCCTGCTAGCTCTGGTGTTATCCATGATACCTCGTGCTGCCCCAAAGCAAAACGTACACGGCACGGTCCTGGAACTCGATGGAGATGCAGCCTCCTCCTGACGCATCCTGGGCACGGGGTGGCCCCTGCAGAGGGACACATTCCCCACGGGTCAAGTGCTTGAGCAGAATGTTGCTTTTCTTAGATCATTTTCCCAACTGCCTGAAAGGCAGGTTGGCACACACCATCACGGTGTTAGGTCAAAAGCTGTGTGGCTGGATGCAGCGAGCTGAATGGTGGTAGTGAGCTGAATAGTGGCCCCTTGAAAGATGCAGCCCACTCACCATGCCTGATAATTCTGGACAGCGTTTTGTTTGGAAATAGGGTCTTTACAGATGTAACTCAGTGAAGGTGCGTGAGAGGAGATCGTCCTGGATTAGGGTGGCCCTGAATCCAGTGACAAGAGGGGACACAGAGACAGCGGAGAAGCCATGTGAGGACAGAGGCAGAGAAGGGGGCGAGGAGCTCCCAAGAGCTGAGGCTGGCAGGATCTTCCCCTGCAGCCTCCTTAGAAGACACCAGCCCCGCCCACACCTTGATTTCAGGCTCGCGGTGGCTAGAAAGAGCCACAGAGAACAAATTTCTGTGGCTAGAAGTCGCTCAGCTGGTAGGACTTTGTTTTGGCAACCGCAGAGCAAGAGCGCACAGGCCCTCTCTTCTTGAACGTGAGCAAGAAAGAAAAAGAGTGCCAGGCATTTGTGGAAAGTCTCAACTATGGAAGCTCCAACAGGGAAGACTCAGAAACCCTGTGGAAACAAAGGCACCCCAGGAATAAAAGCATCTTGCCAGAATGGTCAGCATGACGATTATTATTCCTAGAGACACAGACAATGTGGAATCCTGAAAACAAACAGAACACTTTATGGGGGCATGACTCAGAACGAGAGAGCACCTGAAGATCTAAAACAAGCTGTGCTCTGCCACAGCCTGCTCTTGAGCATCTCCCAAAGGCCCTTCTCAGAAGACTGGTGCTTTTGGATGTGATGGTCCTTTAAGAGCTGGAGCCTAGTGGGAGGCCCCCAAGTCACAGGGGTGTCTTTGAGGCGCGGTGGGCGCCTAGTCTCTTTCCATGCCCTTCCTCCCTGGCTCGCCCTGAGGGAGGAACCCGCTTGGTTCTGCCGGTGCTCCCGCCCTGGGGTGCCACCTTGCCCGAGGCAAACGGGCCGAGGATCGGGCACTGGATGCTCCCGGACTGTGAGCCAAGAGACTCACAAAGAGACACTTTGTCTCTCCAGGAGCTACTAATCTCACCATGAACTTTCTGAAAGTCGGGGATTAGGGTGAAGGAGGAAACGTCAGCCATGAGATCAAGTTCCATTTGGGATGTGTGTCTGGGAGGGGCACGTGTGAACAAAAGGCTGCTCTTTTCCTTTGTCTCCAAAGCTATTAGTCATGTCTGATTTTCAAAACGCGGGATACACTAAAAAATACCCTGAAAACACTGTCTGCCTGGTACTGCTGTGTCTCCTGCAAGGCGGTTTCACTTCCTTGGGGTTATGGCAAAACCGCAGAGTCCCGGGCTTCACACATGTCCTCCTCTCTGTCCCCACCCGCCACAAGCTAAGGGCTGGGCTGCTTCCTCGTTCTCCGGCACGGTCCATTAGGCCGCCCTCCCCCCGTCCCACCTGGGGAACCCCAGCTCACCGGCCACCGGCTCCGACGGCTCGGCAGACCGTCTCCCTCCCCGAGCACCACGGCCCTTTCCCTCCTCGGTGGCCTCTGGGATTCACCACAGACCCCCGACTTCGGCGGCGATCGGATCGTGTGAGTTGTCGCATTTATCGTAAACTTCACCCTAAGAGTGAACACTGGTCTCTGCCCTCCCGAGACGCTGCATGTGTGGTTCCCGCATGGGAAGCATGGTGTGAAATTAAGGAACCTCCTGTACACTCCTCAGATGAGGCTCGCGACCTAGAAATGAACTGTGCTCTTCCAGGGAGAAACACCGAGCCTCTGCAAGGCGGCCTTGCTGGTCCCTCTGAGCCTGGCGCCTCCCGAGGCAAGAGGCACTTGGGCACTGGGGGACAAGCCAAGAAGCTGCAGGTGAAAGGAAGTTGGGGTGTGGAGCAAGGAGGAAAGCTATAGGTGGGTCAGACAGGCAGCTAGGATTCCTCACTGGGTCACCAGCAAACTTTTGCCAGTGAGGGATGAGTTGTGAAGGGCAGCGATTCATAGAGATGTCCATGACATGGATTGGAGCTTGCATCCTTTAAATTCGGCTCTTTCCATGTGTACCTGCCCGGTCTGCTGCAGGCACTCTTCTTAAACAGGCCCAACCCTGGTCAACAAAGATGGGACCGGCAGGCCCCACAGCTCAAGGCTGCATCCCTCGATGACAGTCAACACTGCCAGCTGTGTTCCGGGGGTTGAGTGTAGACAGGGCTCCAGGTTCCAGCCTCTGAAGCAAGAAGGGCTGATTCCCACAGGCCCAGTCTGCACACACTCCAGCTTCACATGCCCACGCCAGCCGCTTCCTGTCATGCTGCACTCGCGTTCTCCTGTGGAGCCTGGCTCCCTCTCTCAATTTCCCTTTCGTGGGTCCAGGGACCTCTGCAAGTTCACAGGGCTCATTTCTCTCCTACAAGCGTGTATCACTGACGAAAATCTGCACTGACCACTTTGGCATCTGGCTGTACCCTTTACACTAGAAAATCATCAAAATCAAATGCCCCCAAGTATACCTAGCACTCATACTCAGACATACAGCTTTTAAAATGGTTACTGCATGCTAGTTTATATAGCGCACAATTTAGGAAATGTGGCTAAAACACAGACTTTTCATCTTTGTAAAGAGTTACATACTCGTCCTTTAAGATGGAGGTATCATATAAAAATGCTGGTATTGGCCTACAAGGCCCCTTGCAGGGAGCATTCGCTGGCCACGGCCTCTGCGAGTGGACACTGCTTAAAGATTTAACTCCGAGCCATGCCTCGGGCCATCAATTTTCGGCTCCCTCCTGGGCATATGCTTCTGCCTTAGGCATCACTGACTTGGGCAGAGCACCTCCTTCCTTTTCCCAGGATTGCATAGCAGGGGAAGACCCTTGGCCGCACTGCTCAGACGTCCAAGACTAACCAACCTGGGAGCCTGCGTGGATCCCCAGCACAGGGAAGGAATCACAACTGCCCTTAAAACTGGAACTAAGCAGCTCAACCTTATCACGGTGCCAGACGGTGGCGCCCTGCAAAGGGAAGGAATGAGAGAGAGGGATTAGGCCAGGGGCTGAGAGGAATAAGGCTCCTGCAAGACTGCCAAGCTCCTGTATTTCCAGACAAGGAGGTGTGGCTGACCCAGGTCCTAGCTCAGGGCAGTATGAGGTTTGGTGGGGTTGTGGTCGCTTTCTTGTGACACCTACAATTTATAGTAGGAGAGGTTCATTTTGGTTCCCAGTTGAGCCTGCGGTTGCAGGCTCCAGGCAGAAACGGCACAGGAGAAGGATCTAAGGGAGGATAGCTGCTCACCTCATGGCGGCCAGGAAGCAGAGAGAAAGGGGAGGAGGTGTCAGGTGTCGAGGGAGATGACGCCCACCAGGTCACACCTCAGCACAAGCCAGGGTTGGGAACAGGAGAGCTGGGGTGGACTGTACTCAGATGACCACCATGGCTGCAGGCTGGATCTGGAACATGTGGACGGCTCACTCACTGGACCGGGGGCTAGTGGGAAGTTAGGAGGTGGAGCTTCATGGGAGGAAGTTAGGTCTTTGGGTCGTGACCTTGAAGGGAATCCCACACCCTAAATCCAATGGCTGCTTTCTTTGTAAGAGAAGAGAGAGGGGAAATTTGGAAACGCACACAGACATATACAGGGAAGTGAGCCAAGTGAAGAGGGAGGCCGAGGAGGGGGAAAGGCAGCAGAAAGCCAAGGATGCAGGCAGCTACCCAGAAGCAGAGTCGAGCAGCCTGTTTCACCATCTACTACACCATCTATGACGCACTGTGCCATCATGGGCCCAAAGAGCACAAGACACCGTGCCCAGGGGGGTAGCCTGAGTCTTCTCTCACTTCACTGTGTGGGACACCGTTGAGTCGAGTAGTTCCAGGAGACAGATCCATTTTTATCAAGCAGTCATGAGCCCTCCTTGGAGCCTGACAGCTCTCCTAACCAATCTTCTGGCTGCCCCAGGAAAGTGGTACAGCAGGTGGGTGGTGACGGACAGCATGTGAGTGGACGAGCATCCTAGGTGTAAGGTGACCTCAGAGTGCACTGTTTTTTTCTTAACGCAGAGGCGTGACACCTCACAGTGGAGACAGGGCACAGAACCCTTTTTCTTCCTTGACAAACATTAAGTCCTGACAGGAGCAGATGGGCTAGAAAGTAAATATAAAGGGATTGCTTTGCCGTCTTTAAAACACAGCCCAGAGAGTCCAGTCTGCAAGTGTCTGTTCTGATAGTCCCGGGTAGCCCAGGGGAGGAACAAGAGATGCCTTTCCACGCAGCACACTGCCACTCTGTGCACGGCTGAGCAGGGCGCCGGCCTGCCTGCTGCCACATTCACAGTCTGGCCTGCCTGCTGCCACACTCACAGGCAGAGCTCACACAAAACGCTCCTGCCTCTGGAATCTCTATCAGTGCGCAGATGGTGGGGCAGGTACTTCGGTACAGTGTCATTCACTCGAAGTGTTAACAACCTGAGGTTGCAAAGGGAAGTCTAAAAATTACAAACTGATCAAACGGCAAAAGCTAAAGTTGAGGAATAACAGGGGAAAATGTTTTATTTTTTGCTGCCACTGAAGATAAACTGAAATGTCAAGGTTATATTGAGAGCGATACAGAAATCTTATTTGTGGGAACTAGCTTTGGAAATCTGAGTTTAGTTTCTATAAAATAAATGTAGGATTACAACACAGCAACAAGAAAGAACTTTTCATCTCTCCCACTGCTTTCCTTGGCCTTAGGAATGTCTGCCAGGCGTGGTGGCACACACCTGTCATCCCAGCACTTGGGAGGCTGAGGCAGGAGGATCTGCCATGAGTTTGGGGCCAGCCTGGACAATACAGTGAGTTCAAGACCAGCCTGAACTACAAGGCGAGACCCTGACTGGAAAAACAAAATGAAACAAGCAAAAAGCAACGTTAGAGGCAGGTGCCCTCCTTCCAGGCAGGCCTTGGCATTTTCATGCTAACAGCTGATCCTAAATTTCCTTGTTTTTAAAGTTTTCTTCTTTGAGAACTGTACACAAACTTCCCTCTTGACTCTACTATGCTAGGCTGATCCTCCATCCTTATTTTTTCCTTTCTCATATAACGACTAGACTAAGAATTGAAACAAAACACATCTAATTAATAGTACAGGAGTTTATTAATAGTATATATATTAGTTTCCTGGGGGATCAGAAAATGATATCCCAAAATACGGTGCGCTCAGACCTGGTATACAAGTTCAATGAAGGGACACCAGGCAGGCTCCAAAGCAGCCTGTAACTGTCTCAGGTCTGTGTCCCTCTGTCCTGTTTACCTCCCCAAAATGAGTCCTGGGAGCTCCAATTCCTCTTCCCAAAGGCAGGCAGAGTAACCAAGCTCCTCCCCCAGACCAGCTATAAACCCAGGAAGCGTCTGTCTCCCTTCTGCCCCAGCTCTGTCTCTGAGTGTGCCGCATCCTGCAGAACTCTGACTAAACAGCTTGGCTGTGCTTTTCTCTTGTTCCTCCGTCTTTCCTTGCAGGCGAATGGGTGGGGAAGGAGGCTGTGGTACAGGGTGCTGACCCTGGTTCTGCTTTACTGTCTCCTTCACAGAATGACTAAGGCAGGGCCACAGAATGAAGCCATCTCGTTCACACAGTGGAGGTACTTAGGCTCGTCTCTACTGCAGATTTCTCTCTGTGAAGATCGATCTGGGAGCTGACCTCTCATTTTAGGTGGGACACTGACCCCTGATCCCCGACTGTCTACCTTTTCAGAGAATGGGTATACAAGGACTATACGGTACCATGTCAATGAAAATAACCACCAAGCAAGAGTTTACCAAGGGACTTCTCCTTTCTCTGCGTGCTGTGGACTAAGATCTTCGGAGGCAGGGGAGCGCGTGTGGACATGGGGCTGTTTAGAGGGGCTGAGGTGGCCTGCAGCTAGGATTCCCGATCTGGATCCCGAAGCCTGATGGCTGCTGACCTAAGTCTCCCCCACTCTGTCTGTACACACCATCAATACCAACCTGCCTGCTCGGTGGCATTCTAGACGCATGAAGCATGGTGGAGACCCCAGGGCTCAATGGCTACACATCCAACTCCTCAACCCACCCTGCTGCGTTTTTGTTTTGTTTTGTTTTGTTTTTTAGCCCTTTGCTTTATCCTGTATTCTTTGAAACATACATCTACCCTACCTACCTGTTTTTAAATGGAAAGAGTCAAAAGAAGATTATTTAATTATTTGAGATGAGCTCTCCCTGTGTTGCCCAGGCAGCCCCTGAAGTGCCAGGCTCAAGTGATCTTCCTGCCTCAGCCTCCTGAGCAGCTAGGACTAGAGGTGCATGCCACCATACGGTGAGAGTTTTCCGGGGACATGCAGAAATGAGAATGTGATTCAGATTTCAGTGCGCAACAGGCAGATTTAGCAGGGCACAGCCACACCGACTGTCTGTGCACAGTTTCTTGCTGAAATGGCAACGCTGTGTGGTTGAGACTACATGGTCTGTAAAGCTATGCACAGGGGAAGGAAATTGCCCTTCTCACAGGACTGCAGTTTTAGAAAATGATCCAAAGTCCCCCGAATCTTTCTTCTTCCATCAGCCATTTAATTGTTCTTTGGTAATGCTTAGACTCTTACAGCAGTTTGAGCGTCCACTGCCAACCCGACGTCGAGAATTTTAAGTAGATTTGGTATATACATATTATTTTATATGATGAAATAAAACGTCCCATGGAGAAATTCATAGCACACCAGTTTACGAAGGTGTATTAATGGCTAATGTCTGATTCCAGGACCACCCAGCTACACTCTGTTAAACCTATTTGTGGGTTTACCACACAGATGGGATTTTACTAACTGCAGGCCCATCATCTCAGTGTGACCAGAAGCGGGCCGGATTTTAAATTTTCCCAAGATTTTCTTAGTTTTATGAAATGGGGCCCACGGCATCTCTGAGGGATACAAATGCGTACGTGCAAAAATTAATTCAAGCTCATAACGCCACCATGCGCCAAAGCTGCTCATGAAACTGCACTCTCAGGACGCGCATGGGACGCGGAAGAGCCCTGTGCAGGAGGCACATGGCCCAGACGGCGGCCGAGTTGGAGGGGCTCATGATGCTCTACAGCGAGGACCGTCCGGGAAGATCCACTTCCGGTGGGCTGGTGGGCAAGCGGCCCTGATCACACTCCCGGCCTCACGTCTGGTTTCTATGTCACAGGGACACCCGGTTTTGACACACAAGTCCCTTGGTTCTCACGCGGCGGTAACGGGAGGAGACAGCGGAGCTTTCCACCGCTTCCCCTCTTCATCCAAGGGACGCAGGCCACAGCCGTCCACAGCACGACCTTCCGTCCTCCCCCAGGTGACAAGGGCTGCCTGCAGGATGCGGCTTCCCAGTTCGGCCGGAAGTCGGCTGTGGGACTCCCTGCGCCTGCAAAGTGAAGCAGCAGGTGCTGCCGGCGATGTCTGACAGATGTGGCAGGTGGAGGCCAAGCCGGCCAAGATCCACTTCAACGAGAAAAAGTGGCAGAGCAGCGCACAGCAGGCCCCTGTTCTCATCAGCATGCGCCTAGTTCTCCACCCGATCGGGTACCTCCAGCTCCCGGCTCTTGCCAGATTCCGGAAAGCAAGCCCGGAACTCAAAGCGGCTCTGCCTGGGGCTTCTGCTTCGCTGTCTCTGTTAGGATTCGATGGATCTGACCACTGTAAAACACAGACCACTCCGGGAAATACGGTGTAACTCCTGCGCCTCCACTCTTCTTCTGGAGAGCTGGTTTTATTTGCCTTGGGTCACTTTGCGGATCGTCAGTACAAAAGTTAATATACAAAATGGCTATTTGAACAGCTTATTATGAACAGGCAAAGAGAAAACGACAAATTAGAAAAGGCTGCTAACTCGTGGCATTTTCCTGATTCTGTTATGGCCCCACAGATGACATAACCATTTAATTTTGCCTCCCTAAACAGGCACTCGGAGGGCTGCGAAACCAAATCTAAAATAAGGCATTTAACGCACTGTAAAGAATGTCCTGCTTGATGTTTTATGTGCTCACTAAAAGTAGCCTGGTAAAGTATCCTGCAAGCTCAGAGGTCAAGTTCATTGTTCTTCTTTTACGTCTCTATTCCCACCTGTAAAATGGGAGTAAGACCAACTCCACTTCACAGACCCAGAACAAAACTACACACGAAATGAAGCTATAGGAAAGACTTTCAATTTCCAATTCCTATATGAAAACAAGGAAATGGGAAAGATAGGTGTGTTCCTTTCAAATAAGTCACACAAAAATTGGATTCCTCTTGAGCCAGGCACTCAGTAGTATGACAAAAATAATTTATGCACCTTACTATGATAATCCCAAACTAACCTGAAAATTATTAACCCAATTTTGTGAACTCTTACAGCAAAATTTCATTCACTGATTTCCCTTGATAATATTCTGCAGAAATTTTCATTGTGCCAGAAATTTTGTTGATGTTGTCAGGCCAATAATCTCAAACATAACATTCTAGAGATTATGCTAGCATATAGGCTGCCCCACCCCGGGTGTGACTGCTACCTGCCCTAAGGTGGGCAGCCTACAGAGGATAGAAGGGACACAAAGAGGGTTCTTGCCTGTCATTTGTCACTTGCTGCTGCTTGCGGCTTTGCTGTCTGCAGGCCATGGACTGTTTCTCCTCTATTCTGCCATCTGCCCTGCCATGGCCTGTTCCTCCTCTGCAATGCCCCCCTGCCCCACCATGGACTGTTTGTCCTCTGTGAGGCCCCTCTGCCAGGCCACCCTGCCCTGGACCCATCCCACTATGGAAGGAAACCTCTACAAACTGTGAGCTAAATAAATCTTTCCTCCTTTAACTTGGATGTTGGGTATTCTGTTTCAGTAATGAGATAACAGTAATTAAGACAACCACCCTTGAAGCTTGTTTGCTGGACAGGACAAAGGAACATGTCTGGGGGTTCTTGGGCTTTTCTTGGTGGACCTGAAGCCCCCTACCCTCCTGGTAGGATCTGCCTGCTGCAGTCCCACAACCGGGTGGGCAGATCTGGCCCAGGAGAGCCAGCAACGATGGGGAAGTGGCACTGCTCTTTTTGGAAGGTTTACCTGAATGCATCCTTCTTCTGGGCTGGAGTTCCTGCTACCATGATGCCCCTAACCCACTGCTCCAAGCAGAGACGCTCTGCCTAGATCAGTTGGACAGGAATGCAACACGAACCAAGGGCTGCAGTTCCTCTGCCGGGTTTCCCCGCTGGCCTATAGCTGACCTGGGGGATGCAGAGCACCGAGCAGAGCTGCAAGCCTAATAGGTAAGAGAGGCAACTGCCGATGTCGACACATAAAGACGGAGAGGGGAGCAGTCTAAGGATACTGGCACACACCGTCCCTCCATCACCAAGGAGAGACAAAGCAGCACAGTTCACTGACATCTTGCAGCTGCACCCGACAAAAGATCCCTGTCACTACTGCAGCAGATGGTGCAGTCCACAGCTGCTCCAGCCGCTGAGCCGTCCACACACCTCCCAAGGAATCCTCAGCATCACCAGGAGCCACAGGGGGCCTTGCTGAAGGTTGAGGGAAAACGTCCTCCTTGCTTTACACCTGCCTGTTTCCAAGAAAATGGCTGATCTTTAAGTAATCTGAAGTTCTGTGCTATGAATCATACAGGCACCTGCTTTGAGTCTTGGAATTATGTGAGCTGCCTGAATTATGTGAGCTGTCTCATTCATGGAAGTGCAGTGTGAGTTGTGTGTGTGTGTGTGTGTGTGTGTGTGCATGCGCGCATGCGTGTACACATGTAAGAGCAATTTGAGATCCTCTTTCTCTGCCATCCCATAGCCTCTATGCTCAACAAAGCAGCCTTGTCCCTTGTGTTCTGGCGTGGGTCTCCTGGCGAGTTTTGATTCTGGCCAGCACCATGTCATGTTGCCACCCGACATGGGCGTGTGGAGCCTGCAGATCTGCAGGTGGACTCGGCAGTAGGTAGGTCCTGGGGTCCTGCTGGTGCTCGGGTGGCTTCTGAGGGACGGAACCCACAGGCTGTGTGCCCACTGTCACTCTTACACGGTCCATTCTGAAGGCTGAGAGCGGTGGCGTGGTGCTTCAGGCCCAGGAAGAAGGTGAGGTGAGCTGGTCCAGCCCAGGCAGGGAGGCGGAGATAAAAAAGGGCGAGGCTTCCCTCCAGTGCCTTGCAGTTCTGTTCAGGACCTCCTCAGGAGACTGGACTGCAGGCGGCCGCTCACAAGGGGGAGAGCGAGCCCTTCCCGAGCCCACATGGTATGAAATGCTAATTTCCACAGACACACCCAGGAGGAAGCAAAGACCTGGGGGCCCTGGCGTAGTCACAGGAACTCATGAAGGGACCATGCCTGGGTCTTCCCCCAGCCCGTCTCTCTTGGTTCCAACCACATCGTGCCAGGAACGCAGGTGCTTTTCCCAAGTGTGGGTCCACTCAGGCCCGCTTCCTATTCCTGAACCCCAGGGGCTCCCCATCTTGGAAGCAGTCAGCGTCTTTCTTAATTCAGGGCTAACGATGTCATGACCATCAGCAGCCGGAACCCCCAGCTACTTCCAAAGTCGAGGAGCCTGGCTGCAGTCATGGGAGAAGCACGCTGCCCGGCTGCTGCCACCCTCCAGGAGTGCTACCTTCCACCAGAGCAACCCTCCTGTTCCGCCGGGTCGGCCTTCTGCCCTGTCCCCAGCCCCCAGGTCACACCACTCTCCACCTCTACTGCACCTTTCCAGCGGGCCCTTTTAGAGGGGCTCCAGTCCCACGCAGGAGGGCTCCATGCTCGTGACCTATGCGCCTCCCGCAGGCCCTGCCTCTCCTCCTCATTGGCCATTTTCGGCCCTGAACTGGGGCACACGCAGCACTGCCCGGTGGAATGCTCTGTGCTGGCCTTCCCTGGGGAGCTGGGCATGTGGAGCAAATGGGAGCTCAGGCGCTGAGCTGGGCTGCAGCCCAGGACCCCGGGTGACACCGGCTCCTGGCCTCCGCCCCAGCCCCGGCCGGCGCTGTCCAGGGTACCCGTTTCCCCTGCCCCGTGGCACCCAGGATCTGAGGGATGGGGACGGAGTGAGGAGAGGCAGCTCCAGTCAGGGGTCCCACCTCTCGGGGAGACCAGCCCCATCTGGGATGGAGGTGGCGGGGTCACTTGGGCCCGGGCACGGCCATCTCCCCTCACTGACAAGAGCACAGAGAGTAGGACAGCAGGAACTCCTCCTGGGGAATGCCACACGATGGCAGGAACCCACTGACGTCTCAGGGCTCTTCTGGTCCGAATGACGCCATTACATTATTCCAAAATGAACTATTTCCCCCACTCCAAGAACTCCTTATTGAGGAGATCTGCTCAAAATACAAGAAGGTAACCAAAATGCTTTATGGGCTATATTTTTGAAAAAATGCCTCAGATATCATCAATCAAGATTTTAAAAAAGGGGGCTGGGGATTTAGCTCAGTGATTAGAGTGCTTGCCTTGCAAGCACAAGGCCCTGAGTTCGATCCCCAGCACCACAAAAAAAAAAAAAAGATTTAAAAAAAATTAATTTTACACATACTTTGAGTTATAAAACTGTACGTACTGAAAACTCCTAGATGTTTCTTAAGTGGTAAGGGTATCAAGAGATGGAGAGAGGGGGAAGATGGAGGGGAAGGGGATGAAAAAAGGAATTAAGGTGTGTTCTGTGCATGTACCAACTCTGCACAGGAATGTAGACATTATGTACTGCCAACCTGGACTAATGAAAAGAAAATCCCAGAAGACTATTTCTTTTCTGTACATTGTACCATAACTGAAAAGATATCTACTTTTCGAAAATGGTTGGACCGTTGGCTGGCCCACAGTTTACATGTGACTGTAAGATACACAGTGAATTCCCTCCCGACTTACTGTTCAGACTGAAGTCGCTCCCTTGCAAGACCTTCTTAGTCCATTCTTTGCTGGAGAGGGGCAGTTACACACCTGATGTGAGTGGTGGCTGCCTGCCTGCCTGTCTGTCTGAGCTACTTGTTTGGTGGCTGGACCAGCCAGGGTAAAAGACTCTGTGTGCATCAGTCAGCCAGGGACACACCCCCCACAGCACACTCAGGTAGACACCGCAGAGTTAGGCCAAGACTCACTCCAGCATCCTAATCAGCGGGCTGTTTCCCTGGTGACTGGCCCAAGCGCACAGTTCCCCACAGCATCATAATCCGTCAAAGACACACCCGCTCGGGTAATAGGGTTGTCCCCTGTGATTGGCCCAGCCAGATATGCTGCCACATCATAATGGGATCAGACAGGCCTCCACAGAACAACTGTGGTAAGTCCTCGGTGATTGGCCCAGGCAGACACACCCCTGCATCATAATCGGCCAGGCCAGCTCCCACAGACTAGTGGCAACTGCTTCCCTGGGAAACACTCCTCCAGTTTGACTTAGGTGGGGCCAGAGAGCTGGCTTTTAAAGTACCAGAAAAGGAAGAACTTGGAAATAGCAACATACCCTCTGTATGGACAGCCATATTTTCTAATGAGCTCATCGTGACTTCCACAACTCAAAATATCTGATTAGCAGAAGATGCTTTCAGAAAGGAAATAAATAAATAAATAGACAAACCTGAGGACTACATTATCACTTACAGTTTAAGAAGGGGAACAAAGAGGTGAGTGTGCAAAATGGCCACCTGGCCCAGGAGGAGAGTGATAACTTTCACTGACCCTGGTCATGGGGACAATGAGAGGACAAGGTCGCCTTTCCCGTGGAATTCAGGTTTGGCTCAGGTAAAAGAGGAGATGGGAGGAACGCAGGACAAATGGAAACTAAATCCCAAGGCGAGTGCTTTAAAGACAGAAAGCTCGAACTATTTTACCACTCTAGTTTTTGCAATTGGCACATACAACAGAAACTCTAGAAAGAGACGTTTCTGGGTCAGAAGGTTTGGACAGCCTTTCTTTCTGCTCTATACAGTCAAGCCAGCGTTTTCCTTCTGTTCACCTCCTGTTTGGGGCAAGGCTAATTTCCAGCCCTTCGGCCCCATCCTAACTCCTCTGAGAGGGTCCTGGTGGTGCCTGCTGATGCCTGTCCCCATGGAACCCAGCACCCCAGCGTGGTCTTCAGTTCTTCCCGCCCAGAGTTATCATGGGTTTTCATGGTCTTAAGTCTTCTGCATGTGTTGCTCACATTCCTGTCCAAACACAGCTAATTATGTGGTATGTAGATACAACCTCAGCATATTTTCAAAGGCAGACTTGTTATCTTTGATAAGTACTAACTCTCAGGTGGGACGCTAGTAAAAGCACACACACACACACACTCACACACTGACAGACACACACACACACACACACACACACTACTCTTAGGCTTAAAAACACAATTTGTAGATTAAAAAAAAATGAAATAAGTCCTTTAACCCTTTGACCTGGAACAGGTCAAAAAGCGGGAGAAGCAGCCCAGAGAGCCATGCAGGTGAGCTGTGAAAGACCACACTACTGTCTGTGACAGGCTGGCTGGGGGCTGGGAGGTGCTCATGCTCTAAGATTTTCTATGACTGGCTCCTTTCCTCATCTGACACCCTGTTCTCCTGGGAAAGCCAAATGATGTCACTGCACCACCAAGTAGAGTCTGTAAAATGGCTTCATTTGCATCCTGGCTGAGTTACTAGCATAGCCAGGTACAGCACAGTATTCTTTTAGAATGGCGGTGGAACCTTTTTCTGTCCCAGAACATAGGGCAAGAATTCTAGAAAGAAAAGCAGTTACAAGGCTTGAGTGAATATTAGGGGAAAAAAAAAGACATTTGCATGCCTAGTACACTAGGGGTGCTTTACTTGTGAAAACATGGAAAGGACTCTAGGTCACAGAGCAATCACATTGCAAGAAAAACAGAATGAAGACTCGGACAATTAAAATCAGAAACAAAGAGCGGAAACTACAATCAGTACTAACTACAGAAACAAAAAGAACTGGAGTGCCATTTGTTGGCAGAATGAAAACCAAGTGGCTATCCTCAATATGGATCAATTCCTAGAAATATGTAACCTAGCAAAAGTGAACCATAAAGAAATAGGCAATCTACACAAAGCTGTAAGTCATAAGATTTGATGACAATGCTGGTGATGATGATGATAGTGATGAGCTTTCCCCTAAGAAATGCCCAGGTCCAGGTGGCTTCACTGGAGAATCCCACCAAACATTAAAACAAGAAAACTACAGATCAATATCCCTGGTGAGAGGTTGGGCATTTAGCTCAGTGGTTAGAGTGCCTGCCTTGCAAGCACAAGGCCCTGAGTTCGATCCCCAGCACCAAAAAAATATATATCCCTGGTGAATATTGATGCAAAAACATAGATGAAAAGGTTGCAAACAGAGCTGAGTAAATTAAAAGGATCATATACCAAGAACACTTCAACACATGAAACTAATTAAGAGAATGAAGGGTATAAACCACATGATCATCTCAATAGATACAGAAAATTAAAAAAAAATTAAAAACCACTTAACAAACAAGGAATAGAGGGAAATGAGCTCGACATAATAAAGGCCATATATACAAAAGCTACAGCTAGCACCCTGCTCAGTGAAGAAAGACTAAGAGGTTTTTCCTCTAAGATCAGGAGAAAGGCAAGATGTCTCAACCCAGTATTAGAAGTCCTCACCAGTGAAATTAGGCAAGAGAAAGAAATTACAGGAATTTAAAGAAGTAAAACTACCTGTTCACAGATGAGATGATTTTATATGCAGAAATACCACACACGCGTGCTCGCGAGCGCACACACACACACACACACACACACACACACACCCCAAACTGTAAAACTAACAAAGCAATTCAGAAAAGTTGAGAGAAAATCAAACAAAAATAAGATGTGTTTTTATACACTGGCACCAAAAAAATCCCAAAAGGAAATGACTGATACAACTCCATCTCAAACTGCATCCAAAAAGAATAAAATGCTTAGGAGTAAATTTGTAAGAACAGAAAGATCCATGCACCGAAATCACAAAAGATTGCAGAAAGAAACTAAAGAAGATGCATACAAACAGGAAGCCATCCTATGTTCATGGGATTCCAAATCTTAATGCTATTAAGATATTCGCAGCACGCACAGCAAACTACAAATTCAAGAATCACTACCAACACCTCCACGGAATTTCGGGCAGAAACAGTTAATTCTGTCTTAGAATTCACGTGGACTCTTAAGGCATCCAGGATAGGGACAGTCATCTCGAACACTTTCTGACTTCTAAATATCACGACCAAGGGGCAGTAACGGACGCAGCGTGGTTCTGGCATAGAGACTAAGGGCATGTAAGAGACGGCCCAGAAATGAACCGCTGTACACGGCCAGATGATCTTTGAGAAGGAGCCCAGGACCGCTTAACCAGTAACATCAGAAGTTTCTGCACGTCAAAAGATCACTCAAAAAAAAAAAAAGATCACTCAATCAGTGGACTGAAAAAGGAAACCTACTGAATGAACGGGAGGCAGGGTTCCTAAATCACACGTCTGGGAAGAGCTGAGTGTCCAGAATACATGCCGAGAACCTATAATCCAACAGCAAACTAACTAACAAAAACACGGGCGAAGAACTTCAGTGGACATTTCTCTACAAGAGTTATATAGATGGCCGACAAGTACATGGAAAGCTATCTGACACCGTAGTGCTTAAGACAAACACAAATCAAAGCCCTGCGAGACTTCACCTCACATCCGTCAGGACGACTGCTAGCAACACGATTAAGAGCTGGCTGTGGCGGAACATGCCTGTAATCCTGGCACTTGGGAGGCTGAGGCAGGAGAATCATGAGTGTGAGACCAGCAGTGGGGAAGGGAAGGAAACTAACTAGTGTTGATGAGAAAATGGAGAAACTGTGTGCAGTACTGTGCACAGCTACAGTGTGAAATGGTGCAGGAGCTGAGGAAGGTGGGACAGGGGAGTTCTGCCCAGAGGGTGTGACTGCAGAATTTCCAGATGAAAAAGTTCTGGCGATCTGCTGTATAACCATGTGAAGAGAGTTAACACTAATGAACTCTTCCACACTTGGAAAAGAACAAGATGTTACATTCGATGTTATGCACTGTGTTTGTATCATATTAAACCACGATGAGGAATATATTAAGGGCATGGATGTGTTTCCATCCACACTGGTCAGGACAGCTTCCTGTGCAAACACTCTAGAACGTTAAAGATGCACAGAGTCATGTACGGCGTACAGTGCTGGTACTCAGCCCTGAGATGCAGACATCACTACCTGCCGCAGAAAGAAGGAACACAATCCCATAGGTGTGTGCGTGTGAGCATGTGTGTGTAATCCAAGGTCGGCCCACGTGAGCTCTGTGTGACACGCGCAAGGCTTTTCCAAGAATACCCTCTAATTCCCAGGAACGTTCGCCCAGCATGTTTGGAGACAGCTGTATCTATAGATCTAGACCTGTGCATAAGTGTAAGTGATAACATACATTTCAAAATTGTGCATGCATAATAATACAATTTTAAACATAACTACCGTTGTGAAGCAATGCTATACCTCCCTGGACAATTGTAAAGACAGAGTACAGTCTTCCCACTATCATTCTACAGGAATCTTCAACAGTCCCTTTTTGAGCATTGTCTGATCTGAAATGTAGCACATGCTTGTCTTTCTGACTTCTAGAGGTGATCCACTCTCTAATGGAACCATGGTTAGTAAGTCCAAGGAACAAAGTCACCTTCCCCAAGCAGACACTGGATACAGGCACAGAAAAAGGCCAGGGGGCTGCAGGACTAGTTTGGTGGTACCCTGCGTGAGGCACTACGTTCAATCTTCAGCACCAGCAAATAAATAAATAGACAAATAAACAAGCAAGTGATCTACATGACATGACATACAAGCACACTAAACATAAATTAGGGCTTTAACTCTTTTTTTTTATAATTAAACTTCTATGGGGAGATTTAGCTGCTTATCAATTTATTAAAGTTTCAATAATTGCTGAAATTTTAATCCTATATCTGATTTTGAAAAGAAAGAGGCAAAGCCACTTACTAAAGTTAACTTTGAAGCAATACAGACGTGATATAATCTTTGCAGAGTACTAAGCAAGGGCTGGGGTGTAGGCTAGGCAGCAGAGTGCTACCCTGGTGTTGGATTTGATGCCCTGCACCGCCAAACACAAAAAACTAAGATAACAAAATTCAAGACTCTTTTGGACCCCAGACATCAGTGAACCCGGCACATACTCTTTTAAGCAGCCCTTAAAGGAAGACTGAATTATCGCCCTGGAGTGTCCAAGGAAGTCTCTAGGGCGCACTCCTGAGACTCAGCAAGACACAAGATAAACCAAGCTCTCGAGACCACAAGCAATTTACAAGGCGGCTAATACTCATGCACAGGGTGAGAACAATGGGGAGGAGGGGCAGCGGGCTCAGGAAATACCTGGCATCAGCGCAAGGCGGCTAATACTCACGCACAGGGTGAGAACAACAGGGAGGAGGGGCAGCGGGCAGGAAATACCTGGCATCAGCGTGGCAGTGGGGAAGAGCTCCTGTAACTTCCCCTGACTCTCCTCCACCAGCTCCTCTTTGGACATCGGGAGCTGCAGGACATCTATTATGATCTGGGCGGCTTCCAATGCCTTTTTACCCATCACCAGAGACTTCACATCCCAGCTGTATTCCTTCCCATAGCGACCGCATATTTCTTTAAACACCACCGAATACAGCCGTTCGGTATCTGCAGACATAAGGGGTGAGAGATACAGAGATTTTTAGAGTATGGGCTATACTAATACAAAGTCTGTCAGATCAGCACAAATGAGTCTCAGGTCACGAAAAAGACTCTCGGGGAGGCCTAAGCAGAAGGTGGAAGCATTTGAAGGTCCTGCTTGCTAAAAGGTGCCCAGTCCGACTCCTCAAGCTGGCCAGAGTTCCGGTCTTTGGAGCTGTGACCTGAGATATCTGCTTCTCCCCAGATGCCAGTGCTGGGGGCTAGCTGCATCAGGTGCAGGGACCAGCTCTGTGTCCTCTTTGGAGTCACTGCAATTTTGGTGCCACCTGCACTTTATCCTCTGCCTCTGAGGATACAGCAGGGTCTGACTACTCTGTCCCATCTACCACTTTTTTTGGTAAATTCCTGAATGAATCAAGATGTAAGGCCCTTTCTGCAGGGGTCCTACACCTCAGGCTCCCTCTTCCTCGTTGTCCCAGGCCTTGGACACCCAGCCGCTGGATGGACACTCAGGCTGTGCAGTCAGCAGCAGCAGAAAAACTTCTCTTTCCTTCTTTTCTGTGCTTCGGGTGGCAAAAGGGCCCGCAGCCATGTAGTCAGGTGCAATTTCATCTTTAGCACTTTGGCTATCTTCTTGTTTTTCTACCACAGGCTGTGTTTTACTGCAATGCTGTAAATGGTACAAAGTAAATCTCAGCCTCTCCGCCTTTCTGGATCCTTGAAATTGCTAAGGACTGATCAGCAGGCTGGAGAAATCAATGACCTTTTATGGAGTACAAAAGACTGCAGGCAGGACTTGAGGAAGAGGCCTCCTGGGGCAGTTTGTATAAGAAGTTGCTGTACGGATCATGACCCCAGGAACAGGAGGTTTTCTGGCCCCACCCTGCACTTTTGTTTCTCTGAAGAACTTAGGAGGACTGTCTGGAGTCTTCTGCGGGAGACCCACTGTGCAGGTAAAATCACCCACTAATGAGCCTTTAGTTCCTTCTCCCCCAGAGGCAGAAAAGGACCTGCAAAGGCTCTCGGGGGTAAGGAGATGGGCAGACTGGCAGCCAGGCAAGACCTTTTACTTTCCTCTGTTTCTCTCACCTCTAGTAGGTGAGACAGGAGTGAGCCGAGAAAAGCAAGGGATGGGGCCAGGTGGGAAGTCCGAGGTGCGACCCGAGGCTGCTGCTAGGGCAAGGGGAGGAGGAGGAAGAAAGGAGCGGTGAAGAAACGCAAATAAGAAACGCAAATTCTGAAGACACAGAAATAGCTGTATCCTTTAAGATGATTTAAACAGTGTTTATTTAAAGCTCATAATGTCATAGAGCTTTTAATTTAAAACATACAGAGCTGGAGGATTATAAATCTGTAGGGGACTGCGCAGACAGCCACTCTTCTTCACAATTTAGATAAAATCACCCTAAATCCTCCGTAGAATAAGAAAAGCTCTAAACAAGTAATTAAATTCCTCAGATCAAGTGATACGACGGCAGCTGATGACAGCATACTTAAAATTATAGGCACCATGTTTCGAAAGGGGGGAAAAAGCTAAAATAAAATATAACAGCACAAATTTGCTGTGCGAAGCCATCCAGTGCATGTTCCCTCCTGTCTGCTAAGCTCACTGCCTTTGGAAATCACCCGTGTGGGTTCTACCGGGAAACTCCATTTTGTTTTTAACATGGTTCAGCCAGAGAAACCACTAAGTTCCTTAGGCGACTAGAAAAGCCTGCACAAAGGTGGACTGCCGCGCTGGATGGGATGTGTGGGGGGCAGGTGGGCACCTGGAGGGACCAGGTGAGCCGTGCTGGGAGACGCCAGATGGGAAGGTGGGCGCAGAGCACCCGGCCAGGGGCCAACAGAAGGTGAGCATGTTCAGCAGCAGCAGCAGGTGAGCTTCCAGGTGGCAAAATACACAGCCATCCCGATGAAATGAATCACAGAGCTGCAGGAGGCTCTGCCCCCAAGCAAGGCTGTGCCCATGGACCCCACATACCTAACACTGAGGTTCTGTGACCGCGACGCATTTAGCAATGTCTCCTGCAGATCATCTACAGGTTCTGATGCGTGCATTCAACAAACCACAGACCGCAAAACAGCAACTGTCTGTCCTGAGCACGTACAGAATTCTCTTGCCATCATTCACCACGACACAGTGCAGTATACGGACTGTTTACACAGCACTCACATCCTGTTCGGCACTGTAAGCCATCCGGGTGATTTAAAGCACACTCAGGGAGGCTGTGCACCCATTATGTAAATACTATGCCCATTTGCGTAAAAGGCCGGCACAGCCTCACACTGAGGTCTCTGTGGAAGTCTGTGAACCAGTGCCCCGTAGACGGTGAGGGAGGACCGTGAGTGAAAATATTCCTAAAGCCTGCTAAAACTGCACTAATAACGGAACCCGGCGCACACAGCGAGTTGGAATGAAAATGATGTTTCCAATAAGCACGTGGTACGTAACTGCTAAGTGTTGACTAGAGTTAAAATGGAAATGGAGTTCTGTTCACGTCCAGATAGTCTTAACTCCCTGTGTCTCAAAGTGTGGTCCAGGCCCAGTCATCAGCATCCCCAGAGAAGGGAAGCACAGGGCAAAAAGCCTTGGGCCTTGCCAGGGAACTACAGACTCGGAGGCTGGGCTGGGCCTGAGATGCGCACGGTGTCCAGCCCTCTGGGAGGCCTGCAGAGGCGGGAAAGGAGAGATCCAGGGAACTGGGGTGTGTCTCCACTGCAGATCCAGACGGTCTCGAGCCCACAGTTTAAAACATGAATAAATCCTAACTAAGCACAGTTTAAATCTACTGTACAGACTTACTACTAGAAATGCAAACAATCTAGATGATGTTCATCCTGATTTTTACAATTTGCTTTACGCTGCATCCCATTATGACACACACACATTACTTCCCCACTTCCTTCCCTTCAACCGGAATCAAATTTATGTTAATATATTTGTTGTGAAATCAAGATTTCTTAAATAAGGAAGCTTAAAGATGTCCATTCTTTCTAAACTTAATTGCAATGAATGATTCCAATTAATTGGAGTTCTCAGTTAATGGAGATTAAGTAAGTACTACTGCCACAAATGAGATATGAATCACAATAAAAATTACGCACACACATGGCCAAAGGAACGCCACCTCTTGAAAAGACAACCTGGTAAACTGGTTTCCACTTAAGAAATACATCTTGGAATAAAAGCACCTTAATGGAACATACTATATTTAAAGGACTGGATAACTGCTCCACCTGGCTCTTAAACAGAGATTGAGAAAAAAACACATTTTCTTAGTATTGACATCATTAGATGTGAAACAGCAGTTGTCCTTGGTGCCCTTGTTGTGAGAACAGCTACTTGAAACTTCACATATTTGCCGTGTATTCATGGTCTAGCATGAGATCCTTTCTCTTCTCATGAAAATGTTTCCCACTTTATTGGAAAATAAAGGCCCATTTCCAAAATTTGTCCATTTGGTCAGTAATACAGCCATGCTGAAAACTGGATTACAGGAAAGCGGAACTCAGGCCTTGGCAGGACAAAGGCTTGTGCTTCCCAAAAGAGCAAGATGTGTTACCTGGGTTTGCCTGGGGGTTTGCCTTTCCCAGCGCTGCCAGGCTTGCTCCCTAATTCCGATAACTACGGGCCACAGCCTTCAGCACTCTTCTCTGTGTTCCCGCACGCAGCTCCGGGCCTGGACCCGCCTGCCAGTGTGGCGAGAGTGAGTCCTCTGATGGAGTCTCAAAGCGGGGAGACCTCACAGGGACAAAAGGTAAGCTTCAGGCGCACCCTGATGCCAGCTGCTGGTCCCAGGGAACATACTTGATCGTCTCTCATGGGTCCTGAGTTGGAAATGGACACAGAAAATGGGGCAGGTGGTGGGGCAGGTGGGCAGAGGCTGACCGAGTCCTGATGGGTGACAGCCACAGGGTTGGCGGTCTGGCTTCCTGCCTTGGGATGGAGCGGCTGCCGTCTCTATCCCAGCACACTGTCTGAGTGCTCAGCCCCCCGTCATCTCACTCTGGTTCAGAGTTCTGGATCGGCACCTGGCCAGGGTAGTTAAGGGTGCCGCATGGAGAAGGGTGTCCAACCTGCTGACCACTGCCTCTCCCTCCGAGGACGCGGGGGAAGATGTGCAAAGCTGGGCCAGACTGGCTGGCATGTCCATGGCACTGGGGTCCCACTGGAGGGAACGGATGCTGGCCAGCTAGGACCCGGCCCACAGGCGGCACACAGCCGGAAGCATGAGTGCCCAGCCTGCCCCTCGGTCTCATCCCACCACCTGTCATGCACAAGCAAACCCGTGGCGTGTTCTCAGCTGGGGCCAGGTCCCCCCCCGCCACTGTGCCTGGCTCTGGGCTGGCGGGTGACGGGTCCTCACCACTGCCCCACTGCTCCCCTGGTGTGTCCATTCAGAAGGCAGCATGCTCAGGCCACCTGCGTACCTGGAAGACCCGCTTACCGGTGGCGGGGCTGAAGTGGGAGGAGCTGCTTCCCTGGGGAAGGAAACCTCGCACAGTTTATAGAACTGTCATCCCCAGGGGGACCAGGACGCCCACAGACCCAGGCGGCATCCTGTGCTGCTTCCTCCAGATGTGCCATCTGAACTCACTCGGGTAGTCTGCATTTTTGGATCCTGACAGGTTGCTAAGGAATGGATTGAAGTAGAATAGGAACCAACCAAAACTCTATTTTTCCCTTGAATTAATTCAGTCCAAGATGCAAATGACTGAGCACAGAGGTCCCTCAGGGACAAACATTTACAACTTGGGAATATCTCGGGTAACCAAAGTAAAGACAGCATGTACTATTGATTAGAATCACAGAGAAATGGCCATGGGAAAGCACATTCAGTCTCGGGTAGATGGAAATTGTGCACAGCTGAATGCAACCAGGTCAGTTAGACAGGTGTCCTGGGTACCTACTCTGTACCAGGCACTAAGAAAACACTGCAGTGCGGACTCAAACAGACCTCTTCAAGGCTAAATCAACCAATCTCAGAAATGAAAAGCTCATTAGTATTTCTTCAAAACAGTAAAGGAACACACAGAAACCCGCACAGTGAGTAACTAAGACAAGGCCAACCCAGACACTGCAACGTTGTCCTCCTGTGAGGACGGCCGACATGTCACTTCCAGCCAAGGCTGATGACCAGCTCTCCAAGAACTTCCCTCCCAGACCTGAAGACAAGTCAGGCCGAAGCTATGCTGGAGCAAAACACACATTCTCAGTGGAATGGCAAAGGAAAAGACAGGGTGATAAGGATGTAAGATGAAGAGAAGCAAAATGATCGATTTAAAAACAAAACAAACAAACAAAAAAAAAAAAACACTGCAAGTTCTAAATAGGTTAAGAAAAATTTTCCACCAACTACTCACATCCTTTGTGCTGTATGTGACACAAGAAAGGGACCTGCAGTCACCTGCTGAAGCTGTGTAACTCTGAAAACTGAGCTTCCATGAAAAAGGTAGTGCGTCCCGTGCTTAGGAATTTAACACTGAAACACATAATCTACAAGCGTGGATTTATGCATCTCAGCAATATTTGCTTCAAATCAGAGGCTGGCTCTAGTGGGCTGAGAGAAAAGCAAGTAGAATTGGACGCAGGTCCTGCTGTGGCTGTTAGCTATCGTTTCTGAACTAAAAGAAAAAAACTAACAAATACAAGGACTTAAAATAGAGATCAGTTGATAATTTAACGGTGTGACCATCTGCAAAGCAAGACTTTCAATTAAGATTCAGTCATAATTCACCAGCAGTAGTAATTATTCCACTTCATAGGTGTGGGTATTGATCTAAGAAATGTCTTCTGATAATCCATATTTAAAATAAAAATTCTTTAGAAACGAACTGCTTTAGACAGTGTTGATAGATCCTGCGTCTCTCTATGGAAACATACCTGGAACTGGGGGAAAAATGAACATCCATCCTTAGGATCACGAAACTAAATGTAAAACCAAAGCTATGAATCTTCTAGAATAAAGCAAGACAAAATCGTTAGTCCACTGGGCTACAGGAAGGCTTCACACACAGAGCACAGAAAGTAAAAGCCACCGGGCAACATATGGATAAAGAGGCTTTCTTCTAAAAGACACAACTAGGCAAGCAAAAAGGACTGTGCAGATGGAAGAAAATATTTACAACACTTATACGTATTGTCTCTCTATCTGGCTTTCTGTGTCACATACAAACACAGACAGTATTTCCACACAGAATATATAAAGATTGGAACTGACAACTTGTAGTAAGACTGAGAACTTGTCGAAAACAGAGTAACTGTCTCCCCAAAGCGCCCATGTCCTAATCCCCAGAACCCGTGCATATGGCAACTCCCAGGGAAAAGGGCTTTTCACACGTGATTCCGTGAGAACCTCGACTGGATGAGCCCAGCAGAATCACAGAGGCCTTCCCAGAGGGGAACAGGAGGGTCAGGGCCAGACAACCAGACACGAAGAGGGGAGGAGCGGTTGGAGCCACGGGATGTACTGGGCTCTGGAAGCCGGAGGGCCGGGAGACGGTTTCTCCCCTGGCAGCCCTCTCAAGCACTTTGATTTTACCTACTAAGACTTCGGGTAGACTTCTAGTCTCCAGCACAGAGATAGTCAGGCCATGTTATTTTAAATGGCTGGGTATGCAGAGATGTGTTACAGTACTAATAAGAGGCTCACACATAACCCAGTGTAGAAAACACGCCTGCAGTTTCTTCAGAAGTTCAGTGTACACCTGCTATTAACCAGTAGGAGAGTCACTGTAGTCCTAGGATATGTTAGTCAGCTTTCTATCCCTGCAGCAGATACCAGAAATGAGTCGATATAAAGAGAGGAAAGGTTTACTGGGGCCCA